>BMAO01022205.1:0-68894 GCA_019973975.1 Trichonephila clavata | reverse complement strand
TTTTAAAACTAAATTCATTATTGGTGAAAGCAGGTATTTGATAAGTGGTCAGGCTCAATTTATTGGTAACTAAAACAATAGCCTCTTGATGGCTACACAAGACATTTTTATGAGAAAAATTTAAATTGGAAGCAATTATGTTTAGCTTTAGTAATTTTTATGGCTTTGTTTTGAGACTAACATTTTTAGAACAAACAGACTGATATACTTCAGGTTCAACAAAATTTATTGAGCTTTTTCAAACTAAAATTCCTATTTTACACAATGTCAAGAACACTGTTCCTTGTTGATAAATAATAGCAAACAATATTACTTAAAAAGAAATATAGTATTTTGAAACTGCGTTTAATAAAAGACACACAGGAATGTTTGGAAGTAGCTTTTTCTGCAAGTATTTTACTAAATAAGGCACACACACTGTTTAAAAGTAAGCACTGTAGCAAAATTTTTCATTAATTATATTCATGAGAATGATAGGGATCAGAAAAGAAATGAAAGTTAGTAGATGATTCTATTATTTTAAAGAACTCACAGCTGTCATATTGTTGATGGTATGTCCTACTCAAAGGCCTCCTTATTATGACCTCATATTTTTTGAGCCATGAGTAGTTGATGAGGTCAACATATTAACTGGTACTTAAATCTCCATTTCAACACCAATGCAAGAATTTCACCTAATTTCATATGAATATGCATTAGTCGCACATTGTTGGAAATTGAGGCCTGGATCATTATCTCATTGATAACACGTTTGGGTACTTACATATTATCGCAACTATCGCCAACTCTGTTACTAACTCAAGTTGGCAACCACAATTTCCTATGTGTCAAATGTGTGAATTGGCAACCATGTGCTTTGTTTCATATGATGTTGCCAATAGGTTGTGATAATACGTAAGTACCCATGTTTGTACTACTAAACTAAGCTAAAACTCAGTTGCACAACTGCTCATGGTGGCCAAGGCCTACTGTGCCCATCTTAGTTTTCGAGACCCAGGGTCTGAGATGCATGAACAGATGTTCCGGTAAGGTGGTCAGTCTGACGTGAAAACCCCCAGTGTTTAGATTCCTGGCAAGCTTGATATTCATTTATCAGATCACTGAAAGGGTGAATTGATCTTGCCCAGCTTGGGGTTTGAATCCCTGACCTGTGGCATGTAAGCGTGATATGCTACTATTCGGTCACATTTTGTTACAACTACACCAGCCAAACAGCTGTGGTCCTATTAAGCATAATTCAAAAGATATACAGCATAGAAACTTAACTATGCAACTTACTGATTATTCATCAAACAGTTACTGAATCACTGTTGTTGTTTCAGTTGTATATTTAGCACTTTTTCGCATAAAATCTGAAGCAAATGTAATTAAATCCATTAAAAAATACTTGAGTGATGTAAAAGCTATGGTTTTATACTATTTGTCAACAATATCCATTTATAATTGATTCGGATTTTTGTAATTTAGAATTATCATCAAATGGCAAGTCAATACACATGCCACTTCACAAAACTAGTAGCACTCTCAAAGTGTAATTGAAGTGAAGTGGTACAATAATAAATAAGTCTCTTTTGGCTTTTACAAGTTGAATATCAATCTAAAACTAGTACTGTTGCATGTTTGTGACCATGTCCTGATTTTCAGCTAAAATTTCAGTTTTCAAATACTTAATGTAAATATTAATTTTTGATAGTCTGAAGGCTGTTACTATAACACAGATTACATTTTCCCAATCTTCTAGTGATGAGTGGCTTCCAGATTATTAAATGGGCTAAGAGTTGTTAGATAATCTAATTTACTCTATATAAGTCATTTCACCCGTGTTAATTTATTTCCCTCTATATAGGAATGATATAATCTCATTTAGAATGTAATTTCTAGATTACAGACAAAATTTGCATACTCTTATATATTATTCTAAAATAAGTATTTATTTTCACGTGTGCTAAAAAAATAATAGATTTTAATATAGTTTCAAATATTTTTAAAAATTCAAATGCTTATTGCTTTTGAACTGAGGTAAAACTTATTATTTCCAAGGTAAAATCAATAAAAATATTTTGTTTTTTTTACTTCACATTTAAACATATTTTAAATATCACTTTCAGTCTAAAGCAATAAGTGATTTTTACATTAGGTTTGATCATACATTCATTTGTGAGTACAGAAAATTTTAAAGACAGAAGCTATTTTTATGAAATTATGTTGAACATACTTTTATTTTCAAGTTTTGTAACAAATGTAATTTAAGATTCAACTAATAAAATATCATTAAGTGAAATCTGTGTAACATGATGTAATTATTGCTATTGAAGTTTGCATAATTTCACATGAATGGAAAGATAAATAGAAAATATTTACAATGAAAACACAGCCTTACTAGTGAGGCTTAAAACAGATTACTAGGAATCTTAACAGACAAATTCGTTCACCTTGAGAAAGGGAAGTTTATAGGTGTAAAAAAAAATCTGAATTTCATAATAATAATAGTAGTAACAGTTGATAAAGTCTACTTAAATAAATTGGTTTTCCCAAAATTTTCAATGCTGCTAAGATTTCACGATCATTATTGAGATTTTGATAATTCACAGCGGCAGTAACAATAGCTTTGTGGAATTCTGATGGATTTGTATCATATTTTTGCATGATATTTCTTACAACTCTTTCCAAAATTTTTCTTGATTCCTCTTTCTGACTTTTGACTGGTTCTCCATACGTTTTGAAGGGGAACTAGAAGTCATTTCTGATTCGCTTTCATCTTCTATATCCATGTCATATGCTTCTGTCTTCATTGAGCCGGTAGCAATCCAAAATAACTCTTTCTTGATAATATCATCATTTGGTACAGAGCTGGTAAAGTCAATCTTTTTAGCTACACATACAGCATACAAGTGTTTGCAACGGGCTCCATTGAGTCCAAGGGTGCAAGAACAAACACATATGTTCATATCAACATAATAAGACTTGCCACTTTTCATATTCTTGATTTCATATTCTCCAGTGGGTAACAGCTGAGTAGTTAGATCTGAAATTTCTCGCATTTCAGGTTGGAATGATGACAGGATAAATGTCTCAAGAGTATTATTTATACAATGAACAATTTTTTGTCTATAGTATGTTTCCATAGTATCAGTGTAATACTTCAGAAGTTGTAAAATGTTATAGGCTTTGGTTAAAAAAACTTTATCCTTCAATATGTGACTTGCCATTTCGATGCCACTGATTCTTTATCTTTATCAAGAATTTCATTTTTAAAACAGACTGCCCAACGGTCAGAGAGGCTTTTAATTTCTTCAAAATATTGCTTGAAGTTTTCATATTTCTGACATACTCATTTGTGATAAGTGAGTCACTAAGTTCAGTGAATTCTTCTACAGTTTTTGTCTGCGTGATTTGTATGCAAGAGAGAAAGCGTACATCGATCAGATTCTTCAATTCCGTTCTCTGGATTCCAAAGCCATCTCCACAATTCATGGAACATGTCATATGCACAAAGCAAAACTGCACTTTCAGGATAAACAATCTTCAAACTGTGTTGTAAAGCATCATCATTTGCAGTGAGGAATACTTCTGGGCCTTGACGCCCAAATGAGCCAAAAGCTTTGTCTGGTAATGTTTCTGCAAGTAATTTGAAACCAGCAGTAAGAGTATCTACTGAGGCTGATGTAGTGATGAGAAGTCCTAATGGTAAACCTTCTGTGCAACTGTATGCCATTATAACATAAACATAACAGTGACAACGGTCCAAGTATCCAGAATTATCCACAAACACAACTTCTCCAGAAGATTTCATGGAATGAGCTCTTTGCATGAGTGGAGTTGACAAAACTACTATTATATCCTCACCAACGGTAGACATAGTAGCCCTGCCTTTTGAAGCATTGATATCTTCAATCTCTTCCTTTAAGATATTTACAATTTTTGTGTCATTCCAATCAAATTCTTCCAAAAAATTATCATGAAATTTTGTTAACCATTCAATGCTTGGACAAACATAGGCATCATTTAATACTTCCTCATATTCATCTGTGTATTCTTCGAATAAATCTTTTTGATGTGTGGTCAAGGCCATATCCACAGTGTAGCCCCCTTTGAACATCTCGTTAAACTTTTGTTTCACAACAGTGGATACCTCTTCGGACGGAACAATTTTGGTTTCTATTGCATTGGATCAATGCTGTGATTATGAAGGTGGTAGATAACAACATTACAAGGATAACCAACAAGAGATGTTTTGTCTTCAGATGCAGTTTATTGAACCTAAAAAATGAATTAAAACTTATTAAAATAAAACATTTTCAATCCCAGGTTAAAAATTTAATTTCAAGAAAAAGATACTCAAACTATCATATAGTAAAAATAATATGGTCCTACCTCACCCCTGGTACACACTAATCTCCAAGAACTAATCTGTTATATGTCTTTCTGAATTGATTGGCTATTTTTACTCACTTATCATGGAATTTTCAATATTCTTAACACACTCAATTACTTTAAATTTTAGATACTCAAATTTGCTATACTATTTAAAAGTCATTATAAAAAACTTGAATGAATTAAATTATAAAACAATGTATAGTAAAATAAATTTTGAAATAAATACATCAGTCTTTAATTTAAAAGTCTTTAGGCTACATGTTTACTCTTAGAAAAGAACTTGGCTAAGAACTAAAAGCAATGGAAATAATATGTTTTAATATTAAATATCAGACATTAAAATTTTTTTATTATTTTTGTTGTTTATTTTTATGAGCAAAGCTTTCTTAAATCAAAGCATTTTGAAACAAATTGCTGCCTTACATAATATTGAAATAAAGTCAGATTCGAATTTAAGAAAATATACATAGAGAGAGCGAACACTTTGCTAGATGTCATACTGATTAATCCAATGTTGTAATCAAGTTTTTTTGATAGAGGACTGGGTAAGTGGAAGACAAAATGTAAAAATGAGTTTTTTTTTCCTTTGAAAAAATTGTATATGGATGGGCACAGAGGAACTTGAAAGTCATTCAAATATTTACTAGCAAATATTAAGTAAAATGAAGTCTAAATTTTATATGTCATAAATAGTTTTATTGTTGAGTGATTAAATATCTTAAAATCAAGAAAGAGTGATTTATAAAACCCCTAGACAACTACGTGACTTATACACACATTATGGGGCATTGAAAATATAATACCAAGGAGTGGCTAGAAATTTGTGCAAATTTCAGAGTTGATACACCTGACCAAGAAATGAATATGACGTGAGACATACAGTTCTCCGGCAGACATTAACTAGGATATAAGGGAAAGAACCTGTAGAATGAGCAATATTTGTGACATTATTTCTGTCAGAGAAATCCTTTGGAATCCCTCTGCTTCGTCTCAGAGGACATGTAATAGCATGTAAAGCTGCCAATGAAAGCAGTTCCAGAAGGAATGATTTTATGAAGAGTACTGTGATTGGAGTGAGAAAGGCAGGTTAATCTACAAATCTAATCTCAGCTGATATCCACCTAGGGGCATCCATGGTGCACCAGCTGTAGCAAAGATGGTTGAAACAAGGAAAGTGGCAAGTTTGAGGGTTGCCAATACAGCCAGAGAAGTGCATCTTCTGAAAAACAGTAGAAGTTCCTCAAATCACTTCTAATGCCATTTTGTAATAAGTGCAGGACACTCTTGATGTTCTCATATTGACCAGAACCATTACTCATCAATAGGTTACTAACTGCACTATTAAGTATAGGTTACTAACTAAATTTTCATGTATCTATTAAGAAATTGCCATTGATTCCATAGCACAGACAACTCGCCACATGAATGACAAAATGGCATAGAATTGTGTTTGATAACAAGTCCTGCTTTTGTTTGTCCAACGATAGTTACTGCGTAAAAGTGTGGCATTGATGTGATGACAGGTCCAATAAAGCAGAATCAATGGAATGCCTCATGCATAATGCAATATCTTGATTTTGGTGCCATCACATACAATAGCACATCTTTGTATTCATGATACTATGACAGCCCAATAATAGGTACAATGACAGAATGATGCCATCTGGGTAGTGATGGTTCCTTTTCTTTGGAAGGGGCCCAATGCTCTTTACCTGCAGGATAACATACCACTGTAAATTGCTTGTACCAGCCAATGTGCTCTGAAGGATATACAGATGCTTCCAGGACACCATTTTCCATTGATCTCTTAGCAAATGAGCATGTCTGGGACACGATTGGATGTTACTTACATGCCCAGCCATTTCCGTGTTCAGAAGATAAACAGTAACAAATGGTTAAGAGGAAATGGAGAGCCTCAGGACAACATCTGCATTCATTGATCTCTAGCAAATGACATGTCTGGACACGATGATGTACTTACATGCCCACCATTCCGTGTTCAGAAGATAAACTGTAACAATGGTTAAGAGGAAATGGAGAGCCTCAGGACAACATCTGCACTTTCAATGAATTTGCAATTAGATGTGTTATTTCATGTATTGCATCTGTAATGTTCTACAACACATTGAGTCGGTGTTGTTCTTGCCTTGAGTTGTGAGTATTATTTTAAAGTAAGAATCCCTTAGTGTTAGAAGCTGTTTATCTTTGTTCACCCAATTTCCTCCACTTTTTTACTGTGCCTTCTTTTTTTTTAATTATTATTTCAGTGTCCCGTAATGTATGCATACATATATACAGAAACATTTTTCTGAGATCCAGGTTTTTTTTTTATTTGTTTCAACAAGCAATTACAGAGCCTACACATTATACATTAGATTCAATTTTTTTATAGCCATTCAGCTGTTTTGGAATGAAAGAAATGATTTTTTTTTTATATTTCAAGTGCTTTGAATCCTATTTTAACTTTCCACAAGAACATAAAAAGTACATGAACATTTTTATGTTAATTAGAATCAGCTGAAATTTTGTTTAAAGATTTTTATGACTATATATATTTACTGTTAAATATTATTAATGCATAGCACATTGTAACATTTTGTGATTTCCAAAGTTACAAAATATTCTTTTTAATATAAGTTGATTAGAAAATGATTAAAATGAATAACCGTATCAGTTATCTTCAACAATTTAAATAACACTTTTTTCAATAACATGTGATGTCATGAAATGTAACTTATAAAAAATATTCCCTTTACATACCATGATTATAACCAAAAAGTTTATTGATAATTTATTTTATTAGAATGATAGTACAATGTAAGTCTTTTTAATTGATCATGATTACAGGGAAATGAATTCACAAGTATCTGATTGAGAAAGTGATGCATCTATCATCACAGTTTTGTTGAGCAGAATACACAATGTAGGAGAAATAATATAACCATTTAGTAAGACCAATGAATATGATTATTTGTAATTATTTATTAAATTTAATGTGTATTCCCTGTAATCTGGGTTGACAATTCATTTTAATACTGTATTTTGAGACAGTATCATAATGGTTCATTAAAAGAATGATTACTACACTTTTGACAGTTCAAAAATGCAAGGCAGCTCATTACAAAACTGAAGAGTTACAAAATTTTAATACTTCAAACAGAATTAAAATTTTAAATCAACACAATCTGCTGAAGAAACCTTTCAATCTGGAGCTCCCAAATATTAGTTTTTAACTCATCTAATCATTTCCATTTAATAATTAATGGCTAGAAAGGGAAAGAAACTTCAAAACATAAAATTACACAAGTTTCTTCTAATATGTTAACAGAAAATCATGTTTTAAAGAAAACTGTGTTTCCTTATTAATCACAACATAAAACATTCAAATAAAAACAAATCCATATAATATAAAAAAAGCATGAAAAAACATCAGTGAAATATTTTTATAATCCTTTTATGAAATGAAATTTAATATATATCATACGCTAACTTTGCATACATTCTCAGTAACATAATCAAGGAATTTATTTTCAAGGGCTGCTATTTCAAACTCGGCATTAACCATTTTTCGTGAGAGTGGACCAGTTCTTATTCATATGTATTTTCAGCGCTATCAGCTCAACCAACTTAATACAAAAAACAGCCCTTTCTTATTTATATAAACAACCTTAAATATTATAAATTTTATTACATTCTAATCTGAAGTCTTTTTCCAAATTCAGTTTTTCTTTTATAATTTACGATCCCTATTAACACGGGTACTAGAAAAACTGACATGAAAACAAAAAATTTTTGTGACAATGAGAAGCTTTTACTAACACTGTAATGACAGATACAAAAAGCAATGTATGCTTTGCACGTAAGATATATTTATTGTATTTATGTATTGAAGATTCTCATAATAAATATTTTATTTCAAAGAATCTTTAGGTTCAGTAATACAATGGGACTAATGGCCATTATATAAGCAATGATACTGAGGGTATCATACTGTCAAAGGGATTTGAAAGAATCAACTGCAAAGAATTTTTATGCATTTGAAAGTTGATCAACGAACTAACATTTGGTGATTCTGGAGCGAACATCAATGAGTTAAAATACTTTGAATAGTAGTAAGTTAATGAGTGAAAGTAGTTTTCTGTGAAGTTAAACCACTGTTTAAATTCTGTGGTTTAATGTATTCTGTATTGTAAGGTCAATTGGCAATTTCATTTCAATTAGGTCCTATAAATGGCTGCTAACCAATTTTTGTTAATTTTGTACTATTACTAATAATTTAATTAAAAAAATAAAAACTTAGAAGTTTGTTAATGAGATGCAGAATTTTACCTAAACTTTGGATCAGCTCTGATTCTAACCAACAATCTTGCAGGGCAAGGCTTCTCAGTTTTTGCAGGAAGATCATTTTGTTTACCATACATACAAATGTATTCTCCCTATAAATAAATTTTAAAAATAAATATTCTCTGAAAATTGTAGAATTAAGAACTTAATAAAAAAAATACACTGAATTATTTTATTAAATAAAAAGCAAGATAATATTTAAAAGAGCAATATTTGTATATATAGCATAACAGAAATTTTGGAATACTTCATTTCACTGCTGAGAGGTGCTTATGGCAAGAAAGACTGTTTGTAGAAGATAGAATATTTTTCAGTAATGGTAAGTAAAGGTAATCTTGGTGAAAAATTTGGCTGTCAAAGCTAGATACGTTAAGAGGAATCTGGAAAAAGTCCAGGATAAGTATTTGATGAAATTGTACTCGAAACTTCTAGAATGACTTCACTGCCTATACACGATGCAGTGAAGCATCCTTGTCCAACATTTACAATGACTGTATGTTTCATTTGCTTTATACAAAATTGTGTTTATGAATTTATGTGTGTGTTAATTGTTTCCTGCTAAAAATTAAAACTGTTGCATTTACTAGACAGCCCCAAAAGAAATTATTATTAAACCTATAAATTGTAAGGAATTTTCCTGCATTTAAAAGATGATCAACCAACTAACATTTGGTGATTCAGGCGTGAACATCAGTGACTCACGATCGAGAAAAAGCCATGAAGGAGCAATTCAAAGCTTTGATGGGCAACATTAAAGAGATGAATATAAAAATTGAAGGAATGATAGAAAAAGAGAAAGAAGTTACAGAATAGAAGACATAAAAGAAGTAGACTACAAAATTCAAAACTTTGAGAAATGTCAGGAATTTCTGGAAAGGCATCAACTTAAAGGGCAGAAAGTTTTACATCTCATCAGAAGATCAAGCTCTCTACCTATGACATGCAGGTTTTTTTTTAGCTGTATTCAAGACACAATTAGATGTCATCTCCCAAGCCAATGGCTGGAATAATTGCATGAGAACAACTCATTTATTGAAGCTCTTCATCACCATTTGGCTGAAATACTACAGGTTATTCCAGCTATGAGGATCAACAATCTAGACCAGAGGTTGGTAACCTTTTAGCTGTGGCATTCCACACAGTAGAACATTTACGAAACATTCAAATCCTGTGATAATGCATACAGAATTAGAGAATAAAGATAAATATAATTTAAATTTAATTTTATTATATATTAATTTTACATCATCTAAATATATTTCTCATCATAAAAATAAACTTTGTAAAATATAACTATTTCTTCTACAAGAATAAAAAAAATTAAAAGTTAACATATATTATGTATTTTTAAACATATTTATTAAAATAAGTAGACAACATGAATTATAAGTATTTCCCCTCATTATAGTTAAATAAAAATTTTAATGTGAACCTAGCACTTGCACTGCTCTACTTTCATATTGCAAAACCAAGGGTATAATTTGTGACTTTCAATTTGACACAATTCTAAGCGGTTGGTTGTTAAATAACTTCTTTGCTCACTTGAAATATTTTTCACACTAAGACAGATTTTTTTACTTAGATACCCTAAAATCCAGCGTATAACGTGCACCCATACTTTCAAGCTGCCATTTTTAATTTTTAGATATATTTGCCGTATGATGGGAACCCCCTTTTTTTACGACTAAAACTGAAATGTGCGTATTCAGTGCTGTTATATTTTGAAGCCCTTTATTTGAGTTATTTTCTTAAGCTTTTGCAAAAATAGTATACTCTTTTAGAACTACAACCTTTTAAATTCATTAAGAACGTCATTTCTTTTAAATAAACAATATTTCGAAATATGTAGAAGTCTAACTTTTTTATGCTCATCTCTTTCTTTTTTATTTTAAAGTTCCCCTTTTTATACCTGATGTATAATGCATACCTGTTAATTTCGATCTTATTTTTGGTGTTAAAAGTGTGCGTTATATGCCGGATTTTACGGTATGTAGAACCAAAAGTGGAAAGCAGAGTACATGCAATTTTCTATCCCTTTAGACATTTAAATCGCTCCAGCAATGACTTTCAGTAATTTACAAAATAGTTGTAAATTTATCTTTAGAGTTACTTTTCAGAATTTTTTGTAATTCCATAATTCTGAAGATTCTCGTCAAATAAGGCTCATGACAAATTTATTAACTTCCATCCACTCAAAAATTGACAAATTTGAAGAGTAGTGCTGAGTGCTACTGAAAATTGTACCACATACCACAGGTTGCTGACCCCTCATTTAGACTATCGAGGTTCTCAAAAGTCATTTTGGCAACATATGTTCAGTAAACTATTACTGGACTGAACTGAAAGCAAAATAGAAATCTAGGGAAAATTAATGGAACTTATTACAGAAATAGAGAGATTAATGCCAGCTGTCTTTTTACATATCCCATATTATCAAAGAAGTTTGAAACTCTCTAGCAGTTAACTATTTCATTGATGTCGCTAAAAAAAAGCAGTTATTACAGTTATTGAAATTGAAGAAATGAAAAGCTGCTTTTCTATAAGCTATCAAGTTTGAGGCAGCTAAATTTGTTTTGAAGATTACTTTGAGTTTGAGCATCTACTTTAGAAGATATTTCAAAAGAAGGCACAGAATGTTTCAGGTATCAAAAACTACAAGGAATTAATGAAATCAAAGAGGTGTTAAAGAAATTGGCTGCTCTTTCTCCTTGATTAATTCACAAAGTAGTAAGAAGCTATACCAATACCAAATCAAGCATCAACGGTTGCTGACATTTTAATAAAATACTTGATATCATGACACATGGCACCTCTTATTTTGTATTCATACGCAGCAACAAATTTAAACTCAATTTTATTCCAGAAAATCTAATCGATATTATATCCAAAGTCTGATGGAATGATAGTAAGATTTAACAGAACTATTTTGAATACCCTCTATGTATATCGCCAGATATCATACTGATTGAGATTTGCATACTCTTTTGCTTCTCTTGGCTAATTGAAATGTTATACATGAGATTGAAGGTAAGTTTACCATGTGATTTTCTCTTAGGAAAATTCAGTTATAGCTTCCTCACTTGAAAAAATAGAGTTCTGATAGATGAAGAGTATCTATCACTTTCCCAAAAGAAAGACAACATTTTGAGTGAATGAAGATCCATTGCAATACAATTGCAACAAAACATCACTTCAAAAGAGAAGAGCATATTTAGTTTTACAATCCAACAAGACATTGTGGACTCAGTTTAAAATCGCAACATCTCTGGAAAAAGCTGTCCACATGCCATTATCAAGATTTTAAATGATGGCATGGTTCAGTTCTAGAAGTTGTAGAATCTAAGCCAATAGTTTTACATATTAACCAAATAGTTTTATACTGTGAAGGTACAAGAACAATTCTTTTTAAAAAGAACACCGGTTTCAAACATGCAGTCTTTCAGGAGCGGAGCAGTGTTATGGAAATTTTAAACTGTATTCTTTTTTTTTTATTTGCAGAAAAAACATTGTGGCTAGAAAGATTATTTGTAGACAATAGAATACTTTTCAATACAGTTAAGTAAGAAAGAGTGATCTTGGCAACAAAACAGTAATTCAAGAAGAATATGGAAGAGTCAGGGATGATTATTCAGTGAGAAAGTATGCTGTGTCTGGCAACACTCTTACCACCAGTGACTGAAGTCTCAATTTATGCATGCATGTGGGACTGTATTTTTGTTTTGATTTTGTAATTCTAAAAAAAGATGTTTTCGAATTCGCTCTTGTAATTTTAGGTTTCGTTAAATATATTCTAGATTTTTGTTAATATTCTGTTTGTTCATGTAGTTAGTGTAAATGTTGCATTATGTCGAATTAAAGTATTAAAATGAAGTTTACAAAAGCACTGATTGAACCTGATTTTAGAATGACAATCTATAAATAAGGAGAGAAGAAAAGAATTAAAAAATTTTCTGTTTTTCCTATTTTAAGAATTTTTTAAATTTAACAAAAGGTTTGATAAATTTTTCGCAATGAAGTATTAGAACCTCCTAGAAGACACAAAATACTTTCAGGAGCATGGAGTGAGTGTTCCTTAACCCAGTATCTGGTAAAAAATGGCAGCAGACTTTGAATTGCAGAGACAGGCCTGAATGGCAGAAGCTTTCAGAATGGCTTCATTGCTTTATAAGGACAATGCAGTGAAAGATTAGAGTCCAACATTCAACAACAATTTTGTGCATTAAATTTGAACTTTGCAAAATAGTGATTATTGTGATCTATATATATATGATTTTTGAATTTTAGTTATTGTGTATTTATACATATGTATTGTTCCTTGTTAGAAGAAGGTTTACTGCTATCACTAGAGAGTTTCACAATCAAGCATGATTTACTCCAAAAAGAAACTGCCATTTAATTAATTGCATGAACTTTTCCAGCATATGAAAGACAATCAACCACATAACAATATTAAAAATCCACTCATGACTTCAGTTCTCCATAGAATATTGGTATTTATTAAACACATGTTAAGCAAGTTGTTCTATTACATAAATAAGAGATTAAAATTAATATTTTAGTTAAAAGTATTCCAATGCAGTTGTATTACAAAATTTACATATTTTACTATATAAAATTTCTTGATATTGATAACATAGCTTTGGTTATTTACACGGCAATTTCTCACTATGAATGTTTAAAATAACTTTACATGCTTTTCTATTTCTCTTACCATTTTTTTTTCAAGTTAAAATCAAGCCTATTGGAGTTTTTTATGTTCACAACACACTTGAGCAGTTAAAGAATTTTTAATAGCATATTTGGAATTTTGTAAGAGAAAAATGACAAGAACAACCATTTAAGTTAGGAGCCTTTTCTCTAAACCAGTGTTTCTCAACATGGGACATTTGTCCCACAAGGGGGCAATTTGATTCTTAAGGGGGGGGGGCAATTTGAAAAATTACTCATTTAGAGTGTAAATGATATATTATTTATTAGTAATATAGACTGTGCAATGATAAAATATTCTATCCAAACACAACCATACTACTTGTTTTGAATGGTATGAAATATTTAAGTATTGTGGGTTATTAATCGTTAATGTTAATTCAAATAAACATCTGTAAAATTGCTCTAAAAATCCTGTTGTCTACAAAACTACATAAATTGAATAAAAATTAGTGATGAATGATAAATAAATTCAGCTGGTAATTTTTATTGATTTCATTTTTAGAAGCATCATTTTCCAGAAACATTTGTCATATTAAAATGTACGTTTCTTTTGTTTTTACATTTGGGTATTTTAACCAGTTAACAGTGATGCCCCCATTTGAGTGCACGCTACTATGTGTGTCATGGAAATCGAGTGATGACAAGTATACTCGTCAATCACAGAGTGAGTGTCATTGGATCAAAAGATGGATTTATTTTATAAAATTGGCAATTTTATAACTAATATTTATTTGGTTAGCATAAACATATATTACATTCTTAATACTCAAAAAATGCAAAAAGAATAAAAGTAAGAATTAAAAAAATTAGTAAAAATCAACTTTCTAACTTTTGTCTTTGCCTCTTTAAAACTAACATCTAAAAAACATCATCATCACAGTTAAATAGATTCTTTATGCAAACTTATTCCTTATTTCAGCTGGTATATACAGGGACGCATGAGTTCATCTTAAATGTTTCATATTTATTTATTTGTTTTACTCCGGGCTGGCCTCAAAATATTTTTAACTTGAAGTTTTGCTTTTCACAACAATTACGTTTTAAATAGCCACTGGTCACTACTTTTTATGCATGACGAGTATGCTTGTCATAACACAAAATCCTGCAACTTCTCCATGAAAAGTATACTTGTCCATTGCAGTTAACTGGTTAATATGCATCTTTAATTTATGTTTACTTCAGTTCATATTAAGTTCTTAATTTTTTTTTTCAATTCATAGGGAAATGAATGGTGCAACTAAGAAGAAAGTTCATCAGTATTTGGAGGAATATTTAAAATTTGGTTTTATATATGCTGTTTACAATGAAAGGTTATTTATTTACTTTTTTTTTTGTCTTTTATGCCAACAATGCTTGACAAAAAATCAATGTAATGTGGCCATCTTGAAGCGCATTTGAAAGCAAAACATAATGCTCATATAAATTTAAATTGGAATTAATCTTTCGAGCTTTAATATACAATTTTGAAAAAAGAGTAACATGAAAATCTGTATTTACTGTTCATAATGCAACTGCTAATCGTACTCTTATGGCAAGTTATCATATTTCACTACTCATCGCTAAATCTGGAAAAAGTCATACCCCCCCCCCCCTATAGGGGAGAATTCAATCAAACCAATATCAGTATTTCTTAAAATGATTCTGGGAAAAGATGACAAAAAAAGTCAAAGCTATGCCACTAAGTTACAACATTTTTAGCAGAAGAATAGATGAAATGAGTAAGGATATTGAAATGCGACTTGTTGAAAAGCTAAAAAAACAAGAAAATCTTCAGTACAACAGGATGAATCAACATTGAGAAACAGGGCATTATTTTACCTACATAAGATATGTTGATAAAGGTCATTTTGCTGAAGAAATGTTCTGTAAATCATTAGAAAATACCACTTCCAAAGATATTTATAATAAACTAAAAATGTACTTAATTGTTAATATTAATTCAATGAAAAGTACAACATCTTGTGCTGCAGATGATGCTCGTAATGATAGGGAAAAAATGATGCTTAAAATTAATGAAAGATGAGAATACAAATAGGGTTCTTATGCACTGTCATTCACAGGAAGAACCTAGTAGCTAAAAACATTTTACCTGTTCTAAATCAAATATCTAATTTAGTTATAAAGTGTACCAATACTATTAAAGCTAATGCCAAATGTGAACGTCTCTTCAAGTTATTTTGTGAAGAACAAAATGAAGACCATTGAGACTTATATTTCACCTGAAGTAAGATGGGTCTCATAAGGGAACTGCTTAAAAAGGTTTTTGAACTATATTTGATTCTCTTAATGATTTTTTAAGCAAAAAACCTGAAAGGAAAAAATTGTTAATGATGGATAATAAAGCATTTCTAAGTTATTTAGCTAATATCTATTAAAAACTAAATGTATTAAGTAAACAACTTCAAAGAATAAATAAAATTCTTATCCATGCAAAAGCAAAGATATTTTGTTTTATTACTTTTATTGAATTACATCGAAAATATATTTGCAACAAAAATTTTGAAAGGTATTATTGGCTCCAAAACTGGGATGTAGCCGATATAATGCTATAAATGTTATTGTCGATCATCTAAAAATTTTTACCCTGATTTAAAAGAAAAATTTTCTGATTTACAAAAAATTGATTTCCCAGCTTGGATGACGCAGCCAATGTACCAGGTGTATGCAAATGAAATGAGACGATTGTTTTTTAAAAAAAAAAAAAACACAATAAATTTGCGAAAACTGTTAATATTTCTTTATTTGAAATAATATCCATTGCTAGCTACTCATTTCCCCCATCTTTCGGGCAATTTGTGAATACCACGCCAAAAAAATGATTGGTCTTTTGAGGCCAGCCAGTCATCAAGTCAAGATTTGACGTTTTCGTAAGAAGTGAAGCGCTGGTCAGCCAATGCGTGTCCCAATGATGCAAATAGGTGGTAATCGGAAGGAGCCAAGTCTGGCGAGTAAGCCGCATGTGCTAAGGGCTCCCAGCCGAGAGCCTTAATGATGTCCTTGGTCGGTTTAGCACGGTGGCTAGAAGCGTTGTCATCAAGGAAAATCACTTTGTGCTGCCGTTTCTTGTATTGCTCGCGTTTTTCGAGTATAGCATCGTTCAAATTAAGTAATTGTTGCTTGTAGCGATCAGTATTAACGGTTTTGCCGTGTTTGAGAAGCTCATAATAGATTGGTCCCTCCTGATCCCAGAAAATACACAGCATTGTCTTTCGGCCGAAGCGATTCGGCTTTGCGGTCGATTTGGACAGCTGTTCGGGGTCAACATATGATCGATTACGCTTGGGAGTCTCAAAATAAATCCATCATTTTTCATCGCCAGTTACAATACGATGGAGATATTACTTGCGTTTGTAGCGGGCAAGCAACATTTCGCACACGATTTTTCGGTTTTCCTGTTGACGGTCCGTTAGCTCGTGTGGTACCCATCTACCAACCTTTATTATCTTGCCCATTGCTTTGAGACGACGGGAAACAGTGCTCTGGTCAACATTCAATTGTTCTGCAAGATGTTCTTGCATTTGGCCATCATCTTCATCGAGTAATGCTTGCAATTCAGCACCTTCAAATTTTTTTACTGGTCTGCCACGCTCCTCGATTCTCACATCGAAATCACCATTTTGAAACTTTTCATACCACTTGTAGCACTGCGCATGGCCCAGAGCATTGCCACTGTATGCTTCTACAAGCATTTTTCTTCAGATGGTAACAAAAAATTAATGCTGTCCGCAAATCGTAGTCGGAAGGCATAAAATTCAACATTTTCAACACAGTAAAAAAAATACAATGCACACTGAAACTCGTCCAAATGTATACTAAACATGAGTATCAAAGGTCAAACTATAAAAAAATCATGTGTCACGGTTTCCTATTGTTTGCATATATGCACGGCGCCATTTGTTAGAAATCGTCTCATTTGATATGCATACACCTGGTAAGTAGATCTATGTAGTAACAATGTTAGTAACAAAACGATGTGTCAATTAAACAGTTATTTAATATAAAAAGAGTAATGATATGGCTTTGTGAAGAAACTGAAATTAAATGTCCAAGTGCAACCAAATTTGCAAGAGAACTATTGTTACCATTTCCCTCCTGTTATTTAACTGAATGTAGATTTAGTGTCAAATAGGCTGAATATAACAAAACAGAGAGACTTGAGACAAGTTAACTAAATTGGAACCTGACATAAAATCTATTTGCTACAAACTTCAAGCACAAGGATCTCACTAAATTTTTCATTTTTATTTCAAGTTTGTACGTTTTGAATATATCTATATATGCATGTGTAGGAGGGACAAGAATTTTTCAAAGGCTTATGGGCGGCATAGTTGGAAAAAAAGGTCGAGAAACAGTGCTCTAAACAAACATTGGAAATAATGGAATTAATATAAGCATTTAAACAGTTGAAGAGCATCATTTATTATAATAATATGTAGGGTTTTATACCATTCAGCAATAGTCAAAAATGCAAATCCATTTTTCAGGCATAAACACAAAAATATTTTGGACTTACTTTATAAGATAAATTCTTGCTTGTGGTTGGATAATTGCGCAGCAAAACATAAGACACTTGAGCTAATTTCTCATGAGCACTCAGCCATTCTGTAAACTGCTCTTTATTTACAAGAGGGATTCGAGCTTCTACCACATAACCTTTGCGGTTGTCAGATTCAATATCCCTTATGGTTAAAAGCCTAGTAGACCATTCACTAGGAAATAATGTCTGAAAATATATGCATATAAAAATATATAAAAAGATGCATTTAAACATTAAAAAAATAGGTTGTATAGCAAAATTTTGATAGAAAGTGCAAAATTATACATTCAAAAGCAGTTATTAAGGGGACATGGTACAATTTAAGTAAAATTTTTTAATTTAAGGATTTTCAAAATTTTTTTGGTTGCCTCCTATGTGTTTACTCTATTTAAAACAGATTTTGTGCTCAAAATTTCATAAAAAGCTAATCATTTAATTTTTTAAGGGAAAAACTTAAAATTTTTGATTTTAAAATGCTATTACTACAAAAATTTACGTTCACGCATGAAATTTGATTTACAAGTACATCAAACCATGTATATCAAAAGTTGGTATGGGTTTTGCGATAACATGATTGGTATTCGTACAATACTTCTTTTTATGAATGCTTATTGGAAATTTCTTAAAAAAATTATAAATTCTGAGTTCAGTTATTTTTAAAAAAATAAGTATTGCTTTGATTCAAAAATGCATACCAACTTTTGTTACATGCACTATTAGCAATAGGTAAAAAAAATTCAAAGCATTAGGCACAATAGAAAAAAAGCCTTAGCATTTTAAATGAAGACAAACTCGTTGTTTTACCTTCCTGAGATATGTAAGTTTAAAGTTTCGATTTGCCATAGGAATGTGAATAAAAACATATGTAAAAGCTATCATAATTCTACATTTTTTAAGTTTAGAGCTTTCAAATTTTGTGAGGTTATAGAAAAGTACATAAATAATAATTTAAGGCTAAAAAAATTAGATTTGATTTTTTGACCGATTTTTATCATTTGAACCGTACTGTGTCCCCTTAATTTACATATTTCTTGCATTTAATGCAAGAAATATGTAACATTAGAATGTACATAAGATAATACAATAAGAACTTGTACATAAAAATGCATTCAATTAAGTAGGAAACACATAATGTGACTGATTACATAGTAATGTTGCATTTGGAAGCGTCATGAGAACTATTGACCTTGTAACTTTGAATCATTATCAAGTGACAAGAACTACATATGAACTGCATCCCACTTTCAAAATTTCCACAATACACCAATATGAGGACTTAACAACAGTTTTGATGTGCAACAGCTCCTGTACTCAGCGGGTCTTTAATGGCACCCAAAATTCAAGCCCATGGCTTGACAGAAACATTATCAGCCACAAATTTGTGATCACTTGGCTATCATGGAATATGATAGTAGTTTGTTTAAGAAAGTATTTTTTGCTATATCAAATGATTAAAAAGCTGATAACATCTTACATTTTGATCGCTTAGTTTTTAAACTGGAGAAGGAAGGAAAAGCAGAAATTAATATTCTTGTCTGAACATTACGCATAATACTTATAGTTAATGTATATTTCCCTGTACAACAAAACAACATTTTACAAATGCCTAAAGTTAATATTTATAACATTTCATAGCCATATTTACATAATTAATTTTTAAAAAAATAAAATTTACAAAGAAAAACAATTCTATAAATAGTTTTCTAATGTTCAAAATTTTATACTTACTATAATAATACTTCAAAATGAGGTACTTTTAACTATTCATATTAAACTTAATTTCTTTTTTTTTTTAAAAAAAAAGAATAAAATAATACATATTTAATATTTCTACCACACAACATTTGTGTTTCTATCAATTAAATGCTGTAAATTCAAATACCACAGTAAATTTTTTTAAACAATATTATTTTATTCTACAATTGTATTTATGAACTAGCTTGCACCCGCGGCTCCGCTCCCGTTGATGTTTTTAAATAATTGTCAAAGTCGTAATCATTATCATTAGAAAGTTAATAATATAATATGGTAATTTTTTTTATTGCTTGACTGGAACCAATAAAATTTCAAAATTCTAAAATTGAGCTTAGTTTGAAAAAACTGAAAACGTAATTTATTATAATAATTAACAACACATATTCAATAACTTATACTATTAATATTTTTAAAAATCGAAAGTATCTACGTTTAATATATAATTCCTCTTTAAAAGAACTCAAAACAGAATATTATTCTAAGATGCTACTGTAAACCATATTATATGTTCTTCCGTCAGTTGCAAATGTGTGAAGATTTGGGCATTGGACACACCGATCAGGTTACATATAGTTGGCCATGGGAATAACATTGCTTTTCCAAATGCACCACTGCTGCCTGAAATGTTAGCTTTGTTAATAGCAACAGTAAAACTGGAAATTGAACTTGTTTGAATTGAAACGGTAGGTCAGTGGGTATACTTGGAATTCGAGGTATCTATCCCTTTACATGACATATGTTCAAATATTGGCACCATAGTCGAGGAGCATCAAAATTTTGCATAACTGGTACATTTAGTTTTAATTGAAGTTTATTTGAGGGTACACCCGAAAGTTCAAGTGAATTTAAGAACTCCGTGGGGTATGAAGTACTTTGTTCTTCATCTATGATTGTATTCACTGATAAATATTTCTTCAATCCCCCCTCCCCCGCACGTCGTTTAAATTTTCAATGTTGATTTTATGGACAATGTCATTGTTAGGTGCCAATATTGATCTTGCGCGCAACCACTGATCCCAATTTAAATTTTGTTGCAAGCCCGGGTAAATTTGAGCAATAAGATTTACATCATTTTCTTCTGAATTACAAAATTCTCTGAAAGTAAAATATAACCTCCAGCATTTGCATCCAAACATCCATAACCGATTTTCAATTGCATCTCTGCATAATGTTCCGACTCTACGTCATTATGAAGATGCACCCTCATATTCGTTTTCAGACTGAGTTTTTCAACTTTTCCCCATAAGCTTGAAGTCACCTGCCAATATATAATAAAGCTACCATTCCTCCTATAATATCTGTACTATCTCGTAAATCCTGAAGAGTCCGATTTAACGCTTCTGTAGCGTTCTTGTGAGACATCGTACTTCCATCTCACACTAAAAACGTACATTTTGGAAGCCTTCAGCCATGAGAGCTATTTTTTCTGAAATTTCAGATGAGTGAATCTTCAAATGCAAGATTAAGCGATAATTTTAAAACGGAATGTGCAGTACGACCGTTGGTCAGTAAAATCGCGGCTATACCAGAAGAATCCATAGCAACTGCTATCTTGTAGGTTTTTCTGATAGTCATTAATAATAAGTTTAGCAAAAACGTTTTTCCTGTTCCTCCAGGGGCTTCGAGAAAAAAGAGTGCACCACTGCCGAATTCTATTTTGCTTAGCACTTGTTGGAAAACATGACTTTGTTCCGGAGTTAATTGAGGGATAAATTCTGTTACTTGATGTTGCAATGCTATAAAATCGTAGTTTAATTCTCAAGTAATTTCATTATCAAAGCCATTTCCATCGACACGTCTAGAGCTAATTTCTCCAAAATCATGTAGCTTCTTTCCAACCATTCTGAAAACCTTTATTGCGTTTCGTTGTAGATGTGTTGATTGAAAGGTATATTTGCTTGTACTTGCTGCAATCGTCGCAAATTATCTTCTGCCATGTAGTCTTTGTACTTATTCCAAAAGGTTTGAGGATTAGAAAGACCGAAGATGAAATAAGTATTGCATAAAGCTCTCTAATTTTATTCGGCGAGTGACATTGTATGGCTTCCTCCATAGTAATATCTAGTATATCTTCAAAGTAATACCTCCATGTAAAATATCTAAGTTCAGTATAAGTGAAAAATTTTGTGAAAAATATGAATATTGTATAATGAGGTTAAAAAAAATCAAAGTAATAAATATTCGATAAATCAGAACTTTTTATGAAACTGTCAATTAATATTACCATAGAATTTTCAATATCATATGCGCAATTCGCTCTAAATTTTTATTTCGTTTCCCTCTTTAAAAAGTGGGAGAAAATTTGCATTAAAATATCTGGGATTGTCGGAATAGAGAACTTCTTAGAAAACTTGGCGTTATTTCTCAAAGTTTGAGTTTGACATTTAACAAAAGTAGCGTAATAAAAGTTAGACGTTTAATAAAAAAATCATTTAAAAATTGCTTTTTGTAAAGATGCTAAATTACACTATGTTTAAGTTATTTGTTACAAATGTGAGAAATTTTTATTAAAATTTTCATTATTGACCAAATGCATTATTTTGCGCCAACTTGGCGGGGAGTAAGCAACGTCCCACGGTTTTACCCGCATAGTTCCCGTTCCCTTAAAAATATACCTTATGTTACTCGCTGATAATGTAGCTATCCATTGGTGAAAGAATTTTTAAAATCGGACCATAAGTTCCCGAGATTAGCTGGAACAAACAGACAGACCGACAGACAAAAATTTTAAAAATTGATTTTTTGATATAAGTACCATATATACCTTTAAATGCATTTAGTAAAAAGCTGCTAATTTGAAATTACAAACAGACACTTCAATTTTATTTATTTGTATAGATGAAATTCAGGCATGAGATTTGATAATGTGTATAATGTATTAGAAATAATAATAAAAAACTTGTATATTGTATATATATAATCCAAATTAAAAAATAATAATAAATGCTCAAAAAAGTGCAAAAACTGCAATAAAACTTTTGCAATACTTTTTACAGAGACAACAATTGTAATTCCACCACAAAAAATAACTAAATAAATACAACAAGAAATAAACAAAACAAATTGCAACAAAAACCTGCAACAATCCTCAAAAATCTACATGAATAAACTTTTGCATTCAGAGATAGACATGACATCATATTGCTAGAGTAATGAAAAAAAATTACTTAAAAATTGAGTAAAAAAATTAAAGCAAATTTTGAAAGGAAAAAAAATTGTTTTGAAGCACACTATCATGACTTTTCAGTTAAAAACATGTCAAATTTCATGAGTCTGAAATGTTTTATTTTTTGTGCTACATTCTGTACAAACAAATCCTTTATTGGTATATAAAGAGATAAATATCAAATAAAGTTTTAATCAATCTCACTTTGGGTGGAGCTAAAACTTCAAATTTTGTTGGGACTGCATGTGGAACCAAAAACCGATATCCATTGTTTTCAACAAATTGATCATCAGCAAAGTGAAAACTGCATAAAACATCACTTTTTGTTGGAACCCATTTATCCTTTCTCATAGCTGTTAACCATTTTGCAAGAAGATCTGGCTTTGATAGTGGAAACCTTAAAAAAAAAAAGGACTATACATATATTTACAATAGCTAACTAAAATTCCAATGATCTCATACAAGAATTGTAGTTTCTATTAAATAATAGAATTCTAATTTAAAACTACACCCCCCCCCCTTAATTTTAAATGATGTGGTAAAAATTGCCATATAAAAATTTACACAATGCCCTCACTACATTAGACCATTCAGCTAATTAATCATTCATGTAAGATATAACAAACAGCTGATATTGGAAACCTTAAGTTTGCAAAGTTCATATTTATAAAATGTCTACTGCATATACTTACATTTATATATCCACTTTACTTTCTTATTAAAATTTTACAGTAAGATATTTTATACAGCCAAGTATAATTAACACAAAACCTTTGATTCAGAATCATTAAAAATCAACATAATTCTTATAAAATTCTAAAAATCCCTCCTTCTAAAAATGTACATTTTTATACTTAGAAGAAGGCTTATTCATTCTGCAAATTGCAACTTAAAAAAACGTTAAAGGAAAAAAAAATGCATACATTATTAAAAATTTGCATTTTTTTGTATTAATATTACTTCAGAATTAAATTGATAATGAAAAAATTAAAAGGAAACTCTTTTAGGGGATTTTAATAAATTTGTAAAAATGAGAATATTTGAAATATTTTAAATAAAATATAATATTTTTAAATAATGTTGATAAAGACATTTTGATACTATATTGATAAAAAAATTTAATATATTATAAAAAGGATGTAATTAGAATTATGAAGATAAATACTTACATATGGTATGACATAATTTTTTTTATCAAGGTTATATTTGCATACACACACACTTCTAAAAATACTATATGTATGTCATTTAATTAAGTAAAATAATTTTTACATACCAAGCTTAATTAATCAGAATTAAAAACATTTTGAAAAAAAAAACACGAGATGTAAAATTGCATTTTCAATAAAAATTTCCAAGAATTTACAATATATTAAAAATACACTGGTCTCTAAAAGTTAAGGCACAAATAGATTTTTGAGCCCAATTTGCAAATGAATTACTGTAGAAACGACAAATTTGGAGGAAATGGGCATTAAACAGTTATTTATTGAATGCGTCATAGAAATTTACATAAGTTTAATGCAAAAATGAGTTACACCAAGAAAAGTACCCTAGATATAAAAATCTATTCTTGGAGAAAAAAGTACATCATATTTTATGTGGAAAATGTTACAGAAACATTAAAAAAAAAAGGTTTTTAAATGGCATGTGGCCCCTTATTTGAATGCATTGGTGGCTCTGACCTTGCATGCTGTCAATCAAGTTGTTGGACACCAAAATGCGAATCGAAGATCAGACATGGAGTTAGCCATGTCCCTGCTCATGTAATGACCTTGGAGGAGGACTAAAAGCACCAACCTGTCTGCAAAGATAGTCCCAAAAATGTTCTATTGGTTTTAGATCTGAACACAGAGTCCATTTGCTCCAGATTGTGACCCTCAATATAGTCCTCAACAACCTCAGCTCAGTAAAGTCATGCATTATCCTCCATCAGGACGAAATCATTATCAATAGCACTAGTATATGGATCAAGGATCTCATCCTAATACTTCACTTCAGTCAGAGTTCCTTCATGGAACACATGAAAGTCAGTGAGACCACTGCCCAAACTGATTTCAACACCATCTCTCTACAACTGTATCTTTCAACAATGTTGGATCAATGGTACTTGATATGATGCCCCCCCCCCTCCCTTCAGATCAGTAGACACCCAGCATTGCACTCCATTGTGAATCTGGACTTGTCTAGGAAGAATATAGAATTCCATTGCTGTCTGGTCCAGGAAATGTGCTCTCTTGCCCACAATAAGTGGGCTTTTCAGGTGTTCATTGAGAGCAACACACTCAACTGGTTATGTGTGTCTTGCATAAAGATCAGCATTGCGAAGGGGTCTTTGTACTGTAGTAGAGGAGATTCTTCTCCCTGATGCTACAAAGTGGGCTGAAATGGTTCGTCTCCTTCAAGCTGAAAAGGACAGAAAATTGTCCTCTGCAGATGTTGTTGCTTATGATCAGCCTGGAACATATCTTTTGGACACAGAATATTCAGATTTATATTGATCCTACAGTTGTCGGACCACACTATGAGACACATTGAGACATTTAGCAGCAGCCTGTGACAAACCCATTTCTATCCATTTAACTGCTGGCTACCTTAACGAATCAGGCAAATGATTTCTAGATATTGCAAGAGTGTGGTGACTATTGCCAAGGAAACTGCCAACAAGAGATGAAAAGCAACAAAACTTACACACGAAATTATGAAAGCTTGATATTTGCTTATTTCTCTCTAGCTCATGTATTCTTGTTATTTTTTTTATAAAATAAAGGTAGTAGCTATAGTTTATGCAAATATTTCTTAAAGTGTGTTATTATGATTCATATAAACTATAAATTTTGTTATTGCCATTTTTTTTATGGTAAGCTTTGGAAAACATGTTGCCCCTTAACTTTTGGAGGCCAATGTAATATAACTGTTTCTGTCATCTTTTTTTTTTTTGGTTCTTATTCCTTCTTCAGGTGTGTTTTTCACTGCTTAACTGCATTTACAAATATTTAATTAATTTGCATGTAAAGATGCATGCTTACATCCTTAAGCAACTAAATTTGGTTATGACACAGTATTAAACCTATGTATGTGAGTGAAAGAGACAGTTTTGGAAAGATCATTACATTATGGTAATTTGCATATTTCTCACTAATAAAGCCAGGCAGGAAGTATCCCTCAAAATATTGCCTTTTGCTAAGAGAAATCATAGCCAGCATAATATAATCTCTCACAGGAGTTCCTTCAATCTGGGATGGGATTTTGGGGTTTATATTGGAGCAAGAGCCGATTTCGGCTATACTGCGCCAAACATTTGTTTTAATATCTGTGGTCTAGACGGGAAGAGGAGAAAGAAAGAGGGTCGAAAATAGAGAAGGATCACTAGGGTACCCCGGGTTCGTGAAGCCCGTGTTTACCAAAGACAGTAAACCCTTGGAAAAAGGAAAAGATCACTAGGGCACCTCGGGATTGTGACACCCGTACTCACCTATAGAAGGTGAGCCCCCTGAGGGGTCCTTCAATCTGGATGCGAGTGATTGTGGGATGAAAGGGAGTTAGTAGAAGAACAAAGGAAAGAGCTGACCATTGACGAGTTGCAGTAGCTTAAAAAAAAAGAGAAGCATAATGTTAGTGAGTGAGTGTTTAATAACATCACACTTAAAGCAACCTGAGGGCTATTAGCGACAGATGACGTTTGAGCTGGCACCCCACTCTAACATCCACTTTACATCAACATGAGAACTTTGAGCAGCAGCATTCTCAACAGATTTAACTGCAACAGCCCCTTTTCACAGCAGGCTTTCAGGGGTATCAGGACTCAAACCCGTGACTTGACAACACCAGCCACGACTTTGTGACCATGACCCAGAGACAGGTTCAACTAGTCCTGAGTGGGCCCTGTATCAAAATTCCTTGTGGGCCCCTCTTGGGATTCTTAATATTTTAGGATTGTTTTGCTTACATATGGTGGGCCCCATATCATTGATACGGCTGATACAGCAGTAGCTACGCCCTTGCCATGACCACAAGATTAAAATAGATAAGGGGAAAAAGAGAGGGGTAGCCCCAACTTCAGTAGTCATTTAAATCTTTGTTAAATAAATAGATGTGAACAATTTTGCAGATAAGAACAACCATAATAAAACTAAAACAAGCCGCAATAATTAAATACAACGTTTTTGTAAAATCTTGAAGGAAAAAAACACAGAAAGCAAGTTTTTGGAACAGATTTTTAGTAAAGATCAAATCTGATAATCTTCAACCAATTTCAAAGAGGGAGAAAAGAAGAATAATTAGTAGTCAAAAAGTTTCCTTAATTTTACCTGATTTCTTTTGTATTTTAATATTAAATAGTGTTTAAATAATCCTAAGCAGCCTCATTGATATATTTAGTGGGAATGGATTTGTCAATATTCTATTTTTATTAGAAAGAAACTTGTTTCGGTTAAAGTGTAGATTTGAGTAAGTTGCAATTTTTTTGGTGACTGTTTTTTGTGGTCACCAGTCAATTGATAAGTATCAATAGTTGTTTACAGATAACAAAATATGAAATTCCAAACAAAATAATAACAATGCAAATTACAAATTTCAACATATGTAGCGGTACCATCTATATAAGCCAGTAACTACCTCCGCACCACGGTGGTCATTGTGGTGTAGTGGTCATGTTACTGGGCTATGAACTCATAGGTCACCGGTTCTAATCTCACTTCATTGGTGACCCTGGCTGAACTCAGAAAGACGCAACGTTCTGAATTGTCGTGGCGCCATCTACCTGCAAGCAAAGTCGTCAAAACTCACTTGACGCAGCAAAGTCGTCTCACATATGATGCAATGAACAAAGTCGTCTCACATATGACGCAATCAACAAAGCCGTCACAACTCATGACGCAGCAGCAAAAACACGCTTGAATAAACAAATACATTGTTCGTTCGCCCTCCACCGACTCACTGGTGGGGTGTATGTAGCGGTACCATCTATATAAGCCAGTAACTACCTCCGCACCATGGTGATCATTTTGGTGTAGTGGATAAGTTACTCGGCTTCGGATCCAAAGGTACCCGGTTCTATCCTACCGGATAAGCGCGCCACTTCACATATATAAAAGAGAATTGTTGAAATTTAGCAAATTAATTAAATATTTTAACATTTAAGAAATAAAGTAAACTTTTCCATTTTGTTGGCGTAAGAGATGAAGTTACCAAAAATTATAAAACTAATGCCAAACAGAATATTTCTGCTGGTAACCTTTATCACCACATTTTCACAGCAAGACATGACCTGTTCTTATCAGTGACATCTTTTTTCTAATATGTCAAAAATGGATGAAAAACCAATAAAAATTTGAGATCTGGCCAGAACAAAGAAAGAATCTGTTTGTTGTTGCCAATTGAGTCTGCTCGGCAAAATGGAAAAGGGCTGAAATAAGAATACCATTTCTAAAAAAAAAAGATTCTTTTCTGGTTAGAATTTTAATATTTCTGAGGGAAAATAAATTTTTTTCAGATCACCAATATACTGCTGCAAAGATACAATATCACTCATTAAATTGCTATTTTTTTTTTTTTTGCATCCTTTTCTATCCTTAATTGGAAATTAATAATAGAATTGAATCTGAAATGCTATTATTGGATTTTAGTTGTCCTCAAAAAGCTTTTACCGAGACAGCTATCGCAAAAGAAATAAGATCACAGTTGGCTTTTCTAATCTCTATATTCATCCTCATTGAAATTTAGATCATACCTAATTTTCTTTTTTAAACTATTATTTCTCACAAACTTCTTAATATGATGCTTACTAAATCCTTTTGTTATGCTTTCAAATAAATTTAAAAATCAAATTCTTTTAAATCAAATGTAGTTTTTGTAACTATGTCCTTATGCTTGTTGTTTTCGCAAACTGAAAATTCAATAACTAAAATCAAACTGTTTAGCAAACCGTAGAGCAAATGCAATTAAAATGTTTAAATTGTTAAAGAAATCGAATTAAAATTGTCTGAAATTAATAGGATTACCGCAGGAAAAAAACCTACAAAAATAATTTCTAATACATGTTATCTCCATGGCAACTACATCAGCATACGATAAAAATATCAAGGAACCATATTGAAATGTTATTGCCCATTTTGGCGAACATAAACAACAACATAACGCCTGCCCCGTGATATCAAACTAACACCCACTTTTCAATGAAATGATTAAAAGAAAAGGAAGTGTACCTTTTTTAAAAACATCAGTTTATTTTAAATCATGAATAGTAATCAAATAAAGGGTACATGTGATCTTTTCCACATTTCATAGTATCTGGGTTACCACAGCAAACAGTTTGCCAGAGAATGAAATAAGGTACTTATATATGTCCACTGTCAACCAACTTCATCCAATAAAAAAATATTGCCAAACTAAGCCAAATGCTGTCATTGTTATTATTATTTATCACTGTTAGAATTCAAACATGTACAGGATTGATGTTCCACTATAGGCTGCATATTGCGGCATTTAACAACACCTTTTGATTTGATGAAATTGGTTGACTTTATAATACGTAAGTACCTGAAATGGTTATCTCACCATGAAATCTGTAAAACATTGTCAAATCCAAGAGACACCTTAATTTACATTGATGCTTTTGTTAAGGATATTTCAAATTTATTTAAATCTGTTTTAAATTTTAACAAAGCTGTAATAAGTTAAATAATGAATGTTAAGCTTCCTTTCAAATTATAATTAAGGACTTAAATAGACAATTAATTAAGTTTAATAAGCTTTTCACAAGAATATCAAGCAGTCTAAATTGAACAGTGATGCCATACAAGAAAGGTAGATAGCCAGATTTTTAATTTTTACCATTGAGATTACACCTCAATGTTTTTGTCTATGTATTTTTTAGAATGTAAACTATTCCAGTACTTACATATTAGTATCACCACAGTCGAATTAGTGCCACATGAACTGTACATATTTCCAACCAAAATTTTACAGCTTGTTTTATATATATATATATAAATCATCAAAATCTTTGTTGTTTTCATATCAAGGCACAACTCACATGGAGTCAATTTGGCTTTGGTGACACTGATATGTAAGTTCTTCTATTCCAGAAGAGAGGACTGAGTATGCTATTGAAATTGACACTTAACTAATGGTAAATTTCAAGCATGAAAGTAAAAATATTTGAATAAAATGAAATGTCATCAATAAGGCCAATCAAGCAGAATAATAAATACAAACAACTACCAAAAGTAATGTCATCTATCAGTAAAATAATTTAAACATGGAAAAGAAATAAGTGATCAAACTGGTGGTATTTCAATTACAGACATTATCTTCTAAATCCTTCAATACAAATTAAAATAAATGAGCATGAACATTTGAAAAAATAAAGAGTTTGCATTAGTTTTGTATTTTGAAAAATGAAGAAATAATATTTAATCACATAGTTATTTCGAACAGTTTCCATTATCTTTAAAAACCAAGAAAATAATTTAAAATGTAGACTTAATTAGATCTTTTTCATCAAAACTATCATACGAATAAAGCATTCATATTCAAAGAATTCTAAATTTTTTCAAAAATAGAATTCCTCGCACTAGAAAAAAAAAATATAATTGTCAAGGCGGGCTTTTCTCGTTCAGTATACGAACGATTGTTCAGTGTTATAAAATGAGGTAATTAATGCTTTGAAACTATAATAGGGGGACAATAAAAACCAAACGTAGATACAAACACTAGACATTCTGAAGGAATTAAAACAATACAAATCAAGTACTAAAAAAAAATTTTCCCATCATATGCAAAGAATGCACATAGCTGAATGCGATTATATTGTATGAAAAATATACCGGTGAAAAGTAACTCCCTCGGCGACTTCACCAATTTTATTACTGCAATTATAAGCTGAACATGTAGCATCAAGAAGAATGGAGCTGTTTACATTTGAGTTATCAACCTGCATATTTAATTAAAAACAAAAAATTTAATAGACGAGCAACGAATTCACACTCAAACATTCGATTTCAAGACAAATAATAAAAACAAACAAGTTATTGCCAGATTCGTGGCATTATCTTAATGATTTTATTACATGGTCAATAATTGCTTAAATTTTCATTATTTTATATTTAAAGATAAGAACAAGTTTAAACTGGTTTAAAAAAAATAGAGAATAGATTTTTTTTCTTTTTTACTGAATTTGAATTTCTGGATTTCCATAAAAGTGGGATGAAGTAAATATGATGAAAATGATGCATTAGAAAAATATAAATGGCAATACTATTTTACCTCTGTTTATTTTCTCAAGGTAATACCGAACAGTTGATGAGAATATTTTTTACATTTGAACCATAGATCTGACTGTATAATATTGAATGGTAGGTTCTGCCTTTACCATTTTCCGGCAATTTAATTGAAATTTATATTTTTAGGTATTGTTTGAAGATGGGAAATGCACCAAGTAACAGGAGAGTTACAGTTGTAAATGATGATGTTGTTGGAGTTGTTCAAGTATCTGAAGGTGTAGTTAGAAGATTAAGAGGTTTACCAGACAAGCAATCTACAGATTCTGAAAAAAGCTCATCTCAAGAACAGCCGGGACCGACACCGATTCCTGAAGTAATTCGCCCTACTCCAAACTATCTGCCATTCGCACCTCCAGAACCATATTCTTCTACCTTGGAACAAAGGCAAAAATATCACGAAGAGTTTAGGAAAGCTGAAAAATCATGGAATAATCGTATTCACGAGCTTGAAACCCAGAATCGTATGCTGTATGAAACGGCAAATGAAAAATTTGGTGCTACTTTGAAAGAGGTTGAAGAAAATCATGTTAAAAATTCGTATGCTCCTGTTTGTCCTGACATACAACAAAAAGTTATTCATTGCTATAAAGAGAATACAAAACTTCCATTAAATTGTTCTCAAGAAGTTCATGAATTGTTAAAATGTGTAGAAAAAGTTCGAATGACTGCTCTCTCAAAATAAATACTTAGTTGATCATAGATATGTTAAAATTTATATGTTATATGCAATAGTTTTATATTCTGGTATCACCTAATACAAAACATGTTTACGAAAATTATAGTCAATAAATGATTTCAATACCGTGGTTTGTCGTGTTTCTGAGTTTTAAAGTTTAACAATCTTCATATGTTTCCTAGTTTACAAGAATAATAAAATCTAGTCTTGTTATATAAGTTTTAAGGTACAATACTATGAAGGTAGGCTAGAAATATCAAATGAAGTGTTGATGAATTTGTCTTTGTATTTTGTATTAATTTTAAGTGTACTTTCATCTTGTTTTATGTGCTCTATTTTGAAGGGTTATAGTTTAACTGTTTGTATAAATAGGCCATGTTGATGGTTTTGAAAATAATGTCAAGCTGTTTGAGCAAAAGCATATTTTCATTGAAAGAGTTTACATTGTATGAAGTTAGTATAATTTTTAAACCAATATTTTTTCATTAATTGACAAAAAGAAGCTGCTCAGGATTTTATTTTCACAATACAACAGAAAAACAGTTCTATGCTTAGAAATATTATGTTAAATCACATTACTAAACTCTGCTTTTCTGATGTTGGATTTTTCTTTTTTAAAGTTTGTATTAGCATCTAATGCTGGAAACAAAAAGTTTGGTTACCTTTTTTGTCAATAATTCTTTTCTATATTTTGCCAAAAGATCTCTAAGATACTTCTAATATTTTATTGATTTACATTATACTTTAAAAAATGAAGAAATATTTTTAATTAAGGAATAAAAATTGCAAATCACAAATAGAAATATTGGAGATAAATATTTTTTTGAAAAATGGCAGTAACTGCAAATAAATGTTAGTTATTTTTTTATTACAAAGTATGCCATTCTTATTCTTTGATAGAAACTGGATCAAAATATAGCACAACTTGCATATTGAGAATTTATATCATAAAATATGTTAATTATGTAACACATATTCTAAATGCACTTAAAAAATGTTTTCTGGTAAAATTGTTATGGAATGGCTGAACTTGACTTAGTAGTGAAAGGTTTTATTTAATTTTTATTGCAATTTGAATTGACATATTTACATTGTATTTTAAAGTTCATTATTAATTGTAAAGTTAATGAGACAACTATAAATATTACTCAAAGGAAAGTTCTTTTGAAATAGGGAGATTTAATGTAATTAAATACAAAACATGTACATGTTCATAATTAGTGAAGGATAACGTGTATTCTACATCTGTATGAATTGATAATGGACACTTCTTTATGTATTTTATATTCTAATTTATTAAGATATGTTTTTGTATGAATTGAGCCTTTTGTAATTTTAAAATTTGTTCATGAAAATTTTACTAAAAATAATTTTCAAAGAAGCACATTTTAAAATGTTTAAATTTGAAGTGAGTTAGCACTTGATCCATCTCTTAACACATTTAATCATGACTGATTCTGAGCTTCAATAATTTAGAATTTTCAGTGTAATTGTAACTTTAATTTGAAATGTTAAAAACATAACCATGTATAATATAAATAAATCCTAAAAACATTGAATTTTTTCATAGGAAAGAAGCATAATAATCAGTACAGAAAAGTTAAAAGAATCAATAATAACGGAAAGGTAAAGCAAATTAGAATTTATTTTCTACAAGAGTCCTCAACTTACATAATTAGTTCCAGGTGAGCTCTAAAACTTAAAATACATATGTAAATAAATGTTTTGCCTCATTTTAATTATGAATACTTCAACAAATGCATTGACAAACAAGTTATATTAATTAGTACTTTTATATGAGAAAAAGCTATTGTGCTGGTCTTCAGTTTATGTTACATTTCCTGAAGAATTTTTAAAACTATTTGTTATTGTGAGGCAATATTGCATTTCTGTGTATCAGTGAGTTTTTCAATAAGTATTTATCATCAGGAATCTGTTAGGTAATTTTTGGTTTGGTGAGGGTTGTTAAAAACAATCTTTTTTCGAGCTTGAGTCCAGGTCGCCCTTTATTTTTCAAACTCATCAATAGTGTAATACTGTAAAATATTTAGCTTTTTACTCTTAGAGGTTGCTTAATGACCCCCCTCCCTTCAATTTAACATTACAGGTGTATGGGAAATGCAACGAGTAATTTACAATTCAGGAATATTTGTTATTTTCCCAGAATATTTTTGTTTAAATTTAGTATATAATCATATTTATTTGAATCTAAGCCGCACCCCAAAATTTCAACACATTTTTAGGAAAAAATGAATAGTGTAAAAACTTAATGTAGTTTTACGAAATTTAAAATGATTACTAATAAAAAGTAAATAATTTATTTTGCCACTATTAAAAAAAATATTCAATACATACTTGAATCTGTTAAGACTCTAACCGTCAATGTCGTTCAATTTTGCTCATTCAACAAATTTTTCCATCTATGGTTCTAAGCCGCACTCGATTTTCAGTAGCATTAACATTAGAAAAAAAAATTACGGCTTAGATTTGAATAAATATGGTATTATTGTTTCTAAAATATTTTTTTATATGTACAATTATTTCTGATAATTTTTACATAGTGAATGACAATATCAACACTAAACCAAAGCAAGAATTCTAACTCATCTATATTTTACTATCAACTGAAAATAATTTCAAAGTTAAACCTTTAATTTTACATTATTATGTTTAATACTGTACATATTTTATTAAAAGAGGGGAGAATATCTCAGAACTAGTTCAAGCAATATGCTTTGACACAACAAGCGGGAACACTTTGTTTAAATGGAGTTTGTGTTTTACTAGAAAGAAAACTTGCATGTGAACTTAGCTTGCTGGCATCATATAATAAAAATAGTTTTAGTAAAAACATTTACATAATGTTTTTGGCCTTCAAACTCTCAAGAGAGATTCAAGTCTGTTTGGAATGATGGTATGAGGAATAATTATAAAGTACTAGAACTAAATGGTGAAAACAAAGATATTTGCCCAACCAGCTACTACATTTCCTAAATACTATATGGAAACAGCTAAATCTTATATTAGAGATAATTACAAAGAATTTATCAAATTGATACTGATTGTCTTGGGCTGTCCAATAACAAAAATACTTTGGCGAGCGCCAGGGCCAATTCATCATGCTCGATTGCTGGCTAAATTACAATATACATTAAAGCTAAATTTATTTTGGCTTTAGCAAGATGTTTTAATTCTAACAGAGGGGGAAGAAAGGTAGATTTTAAGATTTTTACAATTTCGTGCTCTTTTACTTACAAAAGTATGGGCATTAGCACTTGCAAGTGAAGCACCCAAAACAGATTTTAAGTTTTTGAAGGATCTTGAAAGTTATCTATTAATAGACACAAAAAGATTGTGCTTTCTGCTAGAAAAGTGATGGCTAATCATATGTGAGATTTATCTGATAAATTGGTAAAACTTTCTCTCTTTTCTAATAGTTTCAATGGAAGAAAAACAAAGAATGAAATGACAGTGATTATCATAAAGAGAAAGAATGACTTCAAAATTTACAAGTTGTGAGTGAGAGTGCAGAATAAAGGCATTAAGCTAATTGATGATTTCAATACAATCATAACAAATGATGAAGATAAAAAATAGTTCTTGTTGTTGGTAGCAGAAGCAAACAGAAAATGGGTTCCATCAGAAACTATGAAAATATCAAACATTATTTTGTAATATTAAAAAGACAAAATAAACTTACATTATTATTTTTTTACTTTTATTATTGCTTTATTATTTTGTAAAATAAAAAAAATGTATAAATTTTGCAGGTTTAGTTTTTTTTCAAACAATTTATAGAAACATTATCATGGGATACATAAACTCAGAAGTTTGGAGTGGGGAGAGGAGCACTCTCTTGCATTTGAAATATAAAGTTGAAATTCTTTCAGAATATTACTGCACACAAGTATTGAAGGGTGACCTGGTATGTTGGCAAAATTTTTTTGTGTTTTGTTGAACCACCTTACACACAGTCATTAAATTCCCAACACTGTTATCGTTCCAAAATGAAATATTGCCTATTTCAACCTTTACCTGTCATTCCACACTTGATTTTTAGTTGCAATTCTTTTAAATTAATAAGAACTAGCAGTAAACATCTTTAATTTGTCCTCTTGGTGAGATTTCAGCCTGGCTAACTGAAAAATCATCCAATCTTATGTTTAAATCTTAAAAATTGAACTATGATTTATCATCTAAATAAGGCATGGTTAAAAAATATTGAAGATAACTTTTGTTGTCAATGTTCTATTTAATCTCACAACTGATCATAGATGCTAGTAAGCATAAAAAATTTGTTAGTAGATGAGATCTCTGAGTTTTAATAAGTATGGACTCACATTCATAAGAAATGATTTTCGATAGAGTTATACTGATCTGAAATATTTTGTAATTTTTATCTATAGTTTTATATTGAACATATTAAATTATCATTGAATAAGATGCACATTTCAAAAATTAATGAGTTTTGTGAATGAATATCAAATAAGTTCAAATTAGCTTCATACTTTACAGAGATATTCTGAACAATTTTATGATTTTTAAGAAAACTAATGACTCCAAGTTTCATATTCCTGATTATTTATATCAGAACAATTGATTTATGACATTTTGGTGATGGATAGAGGAACAATCCCCCCCCCCCATTTTAAATGAGAAACATTTCAGCATTTTCTGCAAAGCAAGAAATATACATTTTTAAAATTTCATTAGAAAATAAATAGTTTTGTATTTTTTTGCAGTATTTCTTTTGCTGAAGGTGTTTTATTAAGTTAAAATCAAATTTCTTTTCTTTATTTTCACTGTGGATCTTTGCAGACTGAGATTAGTTGTAGCTTTTAAAACTTTATTTCAAAAGATTTAAGTATTTTGAATTGTTTTTTCATAATAAAAATTTCATGTAGCATATTAAGACATGATGCACACAAAAATAGAATTTACAAAAAGAAAATATTTTTAGTTAAAAATTAAACATATTTTAACTATTACATATTTTTTAAATAATGAACATTATATTGAATATTATTTCATGCTCGTCAGTTAATAACAGTTACTACCAATATTAGACATTCATCACATATATTTAAATGAATGAAAACAAATTTCATGATATACTGAAATATATACTCAGATCAATCTAAAATCCTAATGACTGAACATTTTTAAAACTGTTGGAAGTTATTGGAATAAAATAAGCTATTGAAATGCTTAATAATATAGAATGTCTATAATTGCCCTCTCATTTCCATGTACTGGAGATGCATTTCATCCTTAATGAGTGGTGTAATCTTCCTGTATTAAGCTGTGTAAGTTGTATTTAAGTTTTGACAATTTGGATCTTCTCTACTTTTATGTCTAGAAAAAGTATAGACATTACTTGTTTATTTTATTCCAAATTATTACAGGTTTTTTCAGTATTGGAAAATCGATTTAATTTGTAAATATATTCTGAATTTATTGAAATAATTCACAATTAAAAGGACAGAAAATAGATAATTCAATTACATCCTTAGCCACTAACATCTTTATAACACATAATTAGTAAAATAACTTCAGAATATCTCTTTTTTTGAAAAAAGTCATGTTAATTAATAATTTGTAATCTCTTAAAGGATTGAATTAGTTTCATAAATTCAATGAAAATCCAGAGACTAATTAAAAACTTTGATGTTTAAAAATAAATATAATATTGCATATAATTCCAAATTTTACGAATATCCATTTTTTATTATATATTAAATGATTTTAAGAAAAATCACTTGTGTTATTACAAATTTAATAAATGATAATGTTAAGCATGCATGATTTTAATATTCTCAATAAAACTGATAAATTTGGTATAAATGACACTTTTGTAAGCTTCTAATACAAGGATGCCTTTCTAGTGGCTTTCTTCTCGATAAAAGAATTAAACATGGTGATACCTTCTCATGTCTTTTATTCAAAATTGCATTGAAATGGGTTAACAGAAAGTCTCTAATAAACACCAGGGGGGAGGGCATTTTTAGAAAATGTGTTTAAGTACTGGTGTTTGCCGATGACATAGCACAGATGCCCATAGTAAAAGTAATCTGTTGGAAGTGTTTGAAGCTATTGTAAAGGAGGCTAAACCAGTGAGCCTTATTATTAACCGAGATAAAACTAAGTATATATGATTACTATTGAAAATATTTAACCCCAACTGAACTTTTAATTGGGGATTATAAACTTGAAACAGTAACAGAATCCATTTAACTGGGATCAGTGTTTTATAAAAACAATGATATTGCAACTGAAATAGACAAATTGTTGTGACTAATAAAAGTTTTTACAGATTGAAGCACATTTGTTTAAGTCTCGATTTTTATTTAGAAAGCAATTACCCTACAAAACTCTATTTTACACTGTCCTGACTTTCATTTCTATTACCTTGCTATAACTATATACAAAAATTTTGGGGGCTTTTGAAGGCAAGTTCCTCAGAAGCGTTTTTGTAGGAATTCAGAAAAATGATTTCCTGGGTTAGAAGACACAACACTGAATGTTCAAAGAGTTAGATATTGCTCATATTACATTATAATTAGCTGCCTCAATTGAACTGGGCATGTAATTCGTATGGAACTTTGTAACATCCAAAAAGAAATATTTTTGGCAGGACCATGTAACTAAAAGTAGAGGAAGACCTAGACTTCAATGAGTGGTTAGAAATGTTTAGTTCAGAAGGCCTTGACCCATTTTGTGCTGTTGTACCATACCTCATGTTGTCAGAAAAACTACTGTTTATTTCAAGGTATAATACTTGGACATAAAATCATTAACATTAATTAATCGCCAAAAGCTATGAGCATTTCATGCTAATTTTTAATAACTTTTTAAGCCACAAATCTTTTTGTGGTACTTTATGTTTGAGATGAAAGGAAGGTAGCTAATTAGAAAATAAACTAAATTAAAGAATAATGAAATTACTTGCATATAAATAAACATAAATATAAAAATATCTTTATAAAATATATGAATAAAATGACATTACAAAATTTATACTTTTTTAAACTGATATATTTAAAGTAAATTTTTAAAAATGTATATGTATAATATTCAAGATAAAAAAGTTGAAATTATTCATTAGTCTATGACTTTTTCTTCATTTTTTTTATATATCTTATATGGAAGTATTTCTTTAACTATAGATCTTTACATTATAAATAAAAATGATTTAAATACAGAAAGATTAATAACAGATTTTTCCCCATAAAGTAATATGTATTTTGATGTTTGTTTTTGCCCATAATTTTTATATTATAATATTTGCTTTAAGGAGATTTCTTCAAGTCAGATGCATAGTCATCTTCTTTTTTCATTATTTTCATGAATTAAGAAATGGCACTTAGAAATAATGTTTGGAATTTTCTTTGATAGTTTTTTAAAAAGAGAAAATATTCTGGTTTCTGATTTAGTATCTTTCTTTTATAAGAAAATAGATCTTGTCTTCTGAAGATTATTTTTTTTGTTTAAACAAGTAACTTTTTTGTTTTAAAATAAGTAACGCACACACACACACACGTATATATTTAAATTTCTAAAATTAAAAATATCTAACTAATTGAAGCATTTACATATTTGAATGGTTGATAATTGAAAATAATTCACCTCTAGTAATAGCTAAGAATCCATAATATAGTCTTTTTTTTAAACTATTGAGTAAAAGTGACTATGCTGCAGTGAATCCAGCTATAATTTAATTTCCAAGAAATGTGTGTTATGAAATTTTTTTTATTGCTGCATTGACATAAGTATATTTTTAAATAAAATAGCATTTAGTACAGTAACATAATGAAGAATATTAGGGCCCCCCTGCAAAGTCCGGTTTTATCTTCAATTTTTTTTATAATTTAGTTATATATATAAATATGTACTTGGTGTCAGTCAGAATTTGGGCCCTCTAGAATGCTGGGCTTCCCTGCAATGGGGGGAAGGGGGGTGTACATTATGCCTTTAATTTAGTTACTGTAATGCACGCTTATGTCTCTATTTTATTTTGTAGCAAAGCAAACTAAATGCAGTTTTTTTTTAAAAAACAAAATTATATGACCATCATTATAGAAAAACAGTGTGTGGAAAACCTGATGTAACTTAAGGAGTTAAAAATGTTATTTAAAATATTTATATATAGCTATTACTCACTGGTTATTTGGTATTTTTCTGTTAAAACCCTATAATTTGGCACTTTTTCAAAATATTGTTTTTATGCATTTTCTTAGACCTAAGGAGCAATTCTAGTTACTTTGGCTTCTTTCTTTTTGTCATTTCTTTACTAACCTAGGGAATTTGCTATAAAATTTTGGAAAAAATAAAGCAAAAAGAATTTGAGAAAGTATTATGTAGTATTTACTCAATATCATTCAAAGAAATTAGCCAAATACACAAATTTTGCATCAAAATATGTAGTATGGCTTTTATAAAAAAAAGTACTTATTATTTGTTATATTATTTATTATGTTGTTATTGATTGTTTATTCATCATCTTATTGATTGCTTTGGGATTATTATTACTTGAAAAAATACTGTCTCTCTCTCTACATATATATATATATATTTTCAATAAATGTTGCCTCGTTTTTGTAAAAAGGAGCATACAAAGTGGATTCATTCTTTAAATAACATTATTAAAGTTAAATTAGTTCAACCGTGTTTTATCAAATAATAGACTGAAAGATTAGTGGTCAATCGAACCTTTACAAATGTATTATATTTTTTAAAATAAATTTTTATCTAAAAAAGAGCAAGGGGGAAATATACAGGTTTGTTGTTGTTCTTTTTGAAATATTTTTTAACTGGCTGGGTATAATTGTCCTTGCAGATTTTTACAAGAAAACTAATGATAAGCTAAACTGGAGCTTTCATACATATAACATTAATAAAAGTAATATTAAAAAAGTTTTAAAGTCAATTCCTGCTTAGGTTAGCAGAAATTTTTTTCATTTTAGTTACTTTTTATTAAATAATTACAATTAATATAAATATCTATATACATATGACAATCACAATAATAAGTGGTAATATAGAAAGCGATTTTCCTTGCAATTTTCCATTTTCTTTTCTATATATGATGTTGGACTATTATTTTTTTGTTTGTTATACTATTTATACATGAATTAAATTGAATTATTCGAATAAAATAGTATAGTAAAAAGAAATCACATTCTCAGAAATTAGGTCATCCCAGGTGAGATTCGAACCCACGACCTTTGGCTTAAAAGTTCAACGCACTATCCATTGTGCTACACAATGAACAGTTTTCCTTTTTATATATGGTGTTAGACTAGTATTTTTGTTTGTTACTTTTTTCATTAATTAAATAAAAAATTAATTATTATTTGGAAAAACTTTAGTAACATCAAGTGTCATCCACTACTAGTTTAAAAAATGTATTTGAACTTGAGTGGATGAAAAAAAGTAGTTTATATGTGATTGAAAATTTGAACAAGATATATATATATATATAAATAAATATATGTATATATATATAATGAGGGTGTGAACTAATAGTAGGAATTGAAAAAAAAATAATATTAATTTCCTATTCATGAAATTTTTATTTTTGATTGAAATTTCAGTTAATTTATCTGAAAAGTTTGATTGATTTAATATCATACGGGTAGTTACAGTTAGTTTCGTCACAAATATAAAAAAAAAATTGAAATTCATTTGTAGAAACATTTTTTGACTTCGTATTTGTAAAAGTAAAAATGGTATGTATACTGTTGTCTAATGTTGAAAATAATTAAAATTACACTCTTCACCACTGTATTAATAATATTGAACTAGATCATTGTTAAATTTTTTTATTTTTTAGAATTGTTTGATATTTTTTCTATTGTAAATAATAGGATTTTGATTCTGAAATAATATGTATTTTTATATCTCTGAATTAAATTCTTAGGTACCATCCTATTATGCTTTCTATTTGATAAGGAGTTTCCTGCTTTAAAAAATGTCATCGATTCTTACTTTACCAATAACCAAGGTATTTTAAAATAATTATTTGTATAGCATTTACCTTTTGAATAATTTTTTTGTTACCATTTCTGTGTGATTTTTTTTATTAGAAGCAATGCATAATAATAATTAAGAAATCCTAACATGATATAAGGAGTAGATTGAAAAATAAATGACGAATAAGAAGAAAATTTAATTTTGTGCTTTAAAAAACATTTTATGTGAAAAAAATACCAGGGACTCAGAAAAGAGTAGACAACGTTTTGACTTGAGTGCCACTTTGCTGAAGTGGAGGATATTGGTGGGTCATACCTTTTTTTAAAATGATTCCATTCACATTAGTTAACTTTGTACCTCAGAAAAGGTATAAATTGTACTAAAAAAAGTCAATATATATAAGTTAAATAAAATAGTGGCAGTTATATTCAATTTGTTTACTGTGCTAATTTTTTATCATTTATTTGTAGCTGTAAGCTCATTTAGATTTAGAATCATTTTAATGCAACTATCACACTTTTTTAGAATTTTTTTGAAATCAAGAGTGAGATTGCTTGTTGAAATTCTCATTACAGCTTGCAAATTAATAACAGCCAACTTGCATTTACATTTGCTCTTGTACATCTGCATACGAAAAAACTTAGCTGACAAATATATGTTGACCAAATATAGAGGGTATTTAATTTTCTGCTTGTCATGGCGAGCTGTCAGTTGCCCACCCCTGGACTAAGATATTTCTTAAATTTTGCAGATAAATAAATGTGTAGGATTCTAAAAGACATTGAAATAAAAATGAAGTTATAGTTAATTTTTAAGCACAAACAAACAATATCAAAATAAGTATATTTTGTTCAATAAATGTATTATGCTGTTTTATGTCAATTTCTCAAACTGAAATCTTTTTATTTGTGTTTGATTTAGTTCTCTAAAACCTTTTAGTGTTTATTGACCCAAAATTTGGCATCACTAATATTATTTAATAAAGGTTTCTATTGTACCTTCCATTTTCCATTTCAAAGATTCAATTGAAATGTGTGTAATTACCATGTTACCATCACTGCCAAAATGTAGAATTAAAAAAAATTGAACAATTCTTGTGTTCATTTTCCTATGCAATTTTTGGCTATTAAATAATTTTCTTATAGATATTTATATAAGGGTGTTTGTGTAAAATATTTATTATAAGGAACCACATTTAAAACTACCAAAATATAATTTTTCCCAAATGTATTTAAATATTTACATTTTTATGAAAATTTCCAGTTTTGCTATAACAAATATTAATTTTTAAAATTTTATGCAGTTTATTTTAAGTAAATGCAACAAAACATGATTTCCCAGAATGCTTTATTTCTTTTGGAATTATAATTATAGTATTTTATTTATTTGTTTATTATTATTATTATTTGTTTTCATTCCTTTTTTGATCCATTGAAGTAAAATTGTTTCAATTGCATTCATTAAAAACTCGTTATGTATTGGCCCTTATTCTTTGCAAATCTTTTTGTTCATTCAAAAGAATCTGGTTTTTATTTGTGTGTTAGTGTAATTGTTTCATGAATCTGTCAAATTTAGTTAAGATTTACACCACTAGAAGAAAAAACTGCAACTTGGATTGTTGTTTGTATTCTGTATTTCTGCGTTGTTAAAAGTTGATTTTACGTAATTTTTTGTTAAAAAATTCTTGCTTTAGTGTTATTAATTAAAAAATCTTTTAAAATTAAATGTTTATTATTATATATTTGATGCATTTATAGTTAATTCATAATTCTGTTAGAAGCATTACAGCATTTTATTGTGTATTAACATACTTATTTTACTGATGATTGAGAAAAAAAAAAAAAAACAAAGAATTTTAATGAACAAATCATTTTAGAAAAGAACTTAACTGTTGCAGCTTGAGGATAACTTAAATAATGTTCTATACAAAAAGAACCCACCTTATGACACAAGTTAAAAAATAGATGGATAAATTTACATTTGTTTGATACTAACAGCAAGCATGTCATGATGAAGGGTGAAAGATGCAGCTTCATGAGGTCCAAGACCTTGAGGCACCAAAAGTTGAAGTCTGACTTTGCCTCATCCTGCATGCATTGAGCTGAGCATATTGGAATAGCCTTCGCGCCTTGGGTGACCCTACCAGGAGAATACACTCTTGATGTACTTCACCCATTCTGCCCAGGAACACTCTCCCGCCACAATGAGGCAACAATGCAGGACTTTTGAAATACATCCTGGCTTGTATTGGTTCCATAAGAGCCAGTTGTCTCAAGTCCTGCTACAGTTCTTCATTGTTTAAAAACGCACGGGTTCATGGACTTGATCTGGATGTTTCTGTCGGTCAAGTGGGATAAGAAAAAACAACATTTGTTAGAAAATGCTTTTGTCCAACATTACTTTAATATATGGCTTCTATTTGTTTGAGATGTTGATGAAAAATAGTCTTTGAAACATTTTTATATTAGTTATTAATGCAGTATAATTTATTTTAAAGCAATGTGATTAATTTTTTACATGCTGTTGCTTTATATTTGCATTGTTACATGAAAAGTAGTTTGAAGAAAGAAAATATGGATACATTTTATATCAACAAAATGTTTCTAAAATAAAAAGTTTCTTGATGAAAAATAACATAAAATCAGCTTTTTTAAAACTTTTTGTCTAGGTAAATTTAAGAATTCATATAAAATCCAACATTTAAACAAATATAATTCAAAAAATGATTTATAATTCAATAAAAGTAATAAAAAAACGACCATTCTATCAATAGACTATAAGTTATTGTAAAAAAGATCCTTAGTGTTTTACTATAAGGTGAGAAGATTAGATGTTCCATAAAGGGAACATTGGCTTATAAAGGCAACATTTTTAACTTGACAAAGTTACTTTGATTTAAATACATAGAAGAATAAAGAAAATTTCTGAATGCTAAGATTTCTAGTAAGGATTGATCAAAATGTTTATAATTCTTGATATATTTCTCAATTTCCCTTCATCCTTGTCTCCTACTCCCTACCTTTATACATTGCCCTTAGATCTGAAATGGATCATTCATTACTGCCACAGAAAAACACATGTGTTTGTTGATAATTAAGCATTACTTATATCTTACTTGGAGAAGTTATACATTAGAGAATCTCGTAAGTGTTTTCTTATTTTTTTTCTAGTCTCTGTATGCTTCTTTGGTCAGTGAGGATCCTTTACACTGATCAGATGTCTCATTCAAAACCATTTTACTTTGTAGGAAAGACATTGGATTTCTTTTATACATTATTAGATAATGAAGATTGCATTGATATTTGTCAATTGCATCAAGAAAAAAGTGGATGTTTGATTAATGAGAAAGATGTAAATGAGATGATATTTTTTAACCTACTCTGCCAGCAATTATTTCTTGTAAAATTGAAATTCCTAAAAACATAGATGATGAGAAATATCACATAAAATTATATTAGAAATGACAAGCCAATGTACATTTGCCATTGAAAGGACAATGCTGTTGTAACTATAGCATCCAATTATTCAACATATGACCCTGTCACTAAAAACTAAACGAGATAATAATAAGCAGAAAACAAACAAACAAGCAAAAAAAAATTTCTTAACCAAATCTTGTAAAAATGAGGGAATGAGAAGAATCGATTTTCTTGATGGATTTCCTAGATCAAATTGACTACTGTTTATAGGCTAATGCAAAAAATGGCATTAGAATCTATTTAGCAATGTGCTAAATATAGCTGTTGTTGATGGAGGAATATTACATCCACTTTTGCACAAAGGTTCAGAAACAATGATTGCATCTCAATTTTTGTGAAGTAACATTGCATTTAAACTAAAAAAAAAACTTAGTGGCACAACAGTCCATCAGGGAAAAGGCCTACTGTGCCCATCTCAGTTTTTGTAATCTTGGGCACTGAGGTGCATGAGCAGATGTTCCGGTCAGGTGGCAGTCTAATGCATAACTCCCAGTATTTAGTTCCCAAGCAAGCTTGGTATTCCTTTATCAACCTGCTGTAGGGATGAAAGGCTGAGTCGACCTTGCCCAGCTCGGGGTTTGATCCCTGAACCTGTATCGAACTTTGCACACAAACCAAAATCCTTTCTATTCCTTGACCTTGTGTAAAAGCTCTTAATCTTTTAGATTTAGACAATCAGATACACATATTGTGCCTTCAAAACAAGGACATTGTGCTGTATGTCAAAAGAATACTAAGAAGAACTGTGTAGAGTGCAAGAAAATGTTGCATAAGAAATGCTTTCCTAGCTATTAATGGACTGTAGAAAAAGCCATTAGAACATAAAAGCCGAAAACAATAATATTTTTGATCTTGTTTTAAAATATTTTGTTCAGTTTCTTTTTTTTATACTCTTTAATTTTTCATCAACTTGTTTATTGTTTTGCGAATTTGGATGCAAAAGTTATTTGACATTTCCTTCATCTTACAGCTGCTGTTCTTCTTTTGAGTGTAAGGCCAATAAATAATTATGAAATTCTTTGAATATATAAATTCCTAATCACAAATTATTTAATATATTTTAATTGGTGTAGGAAAGCTTAATTTTCTGTTTAATCTGTGTTATTTCTGAGTAACTTAAAAATTCCTTTACTACTCAAACATTATGTACACAAATTGAATATAAATATGATTAATCAAATTTTTTAAAACCATGTAAAATAATGAAGTGTTAAATGCCAAAGTTCCATTTATAAAACTTGTTGTAAATCAATAATAATAATAATTTCAAAACATTTTTTTCATACTTTTTATATTTGAGTTTTAATCTAACTTTATCAATCGACAGTTTATGTTACCTTTGTATCTTTGTGCCTTTGTGTTTAAGAGGTTAATGCGATATAATTTATTCAAATGAGTTTTTGAATCATAAAGGCGCAATATTTCAAGTTTCATGGTATCAACAAATTTAATAAAAAAAAGTTCAATTTTGTGACGTTCCAATTTATATATATATATCTTTGAATATGCTCTACTTTAAGAAAAAATCATTTTGAGTTATACGAAGCAGTATAGTTACTTAAAAAATATTATTGCTCTCTTGTTATACTTTTGAATAAGGCTGAATCTTATGAATAAAATCTGCATATTATAATTTTGAATAAAGTTTTATTAATGTTTAAATTTTGAAATTATATTGGATAAAATTCACTTGAGATCTACAGGTTTCAATGCTTTCACTATTTCTTATTATAATTGAAGTCTGTTTTTGTTATTCAATTTCAATGAAAATTCAATTGATTAATAAAATCAGTGGTTATTACTCTCAGTTAGTAATGATTAATGCAGGGGAAGTTAATTAATACTTTTATGCATTAATTAACTTCAAAAAGAGTTTCTGACATAGATCTTAAATTTTCTTTAGAAATTTAATATCCTCCTCCAAAGATTTATGATTAGTCAACATATTACAGAAAATTATAGAGGGATAATAACTCAATATTTTATATGATTTTAATTTGAATAATTATGATTTAAAAATTTGTCTTATTTGTATTTATTGTATTTAAGTTTGCTTATTTGAAAAAATTTATATTTCTGCTGAATATACAGTTTGAATCATAACTCATAAGAACAAAAAAAAAATCTGTTTGAAAGTATTCACATAATCTATTTCAGTGTAAAGTAGAAATGTAATTATAACTCACATAAATAATAATAATAATATCTTGGTTGTTTTTCAATTACCTTTTTGTAATTTTCCGTGATCTCTGAACCATTTAATCATTGGAGAGGTTTTTCTAAAAAATTTCAATTATTGCAACTCATATATTCTTCATTAACATATTTTATTGTTACACATAACATGTCTTTATCCAGATTCTTTCTGATTTTGTACTTAAAAAAAATTTGTTCCTTTTCTATTACATTTACCAATTTTGTGTAAAAATTTATTGGAGACTATTGTTTTACATTTATAATATTGACTTGTATACTTTTAAAAAACTTATTGCTTAATGTTTTCTCTTTTATTATATGAATTTTTTTATTTCTTTGTTATTTTTTCATTGTAGGTATCTCAGATGATTAAAAAGAAAATCCTTGGTGTGACTGATTTATGTTCTTTATGCCTTGAAAGGATTAATAAAACCAAAAATTTAAATGCATTTATTACCGTCTCTGAAAATATAGCTTTAGAGCAGTCATCATATGTACAGAAACGTATTAATGAAGGTATAAATTGTTTTACCTTTTTATTGATAATTTATGTTAAACTAAATCTATATACATAACATTTTATTATATATGTTTTACAAAGTATGAATTGACAAAAAAATTGAGGAAATCAATTCAAAATTCAATTTGTTTAACATGTGCTTAACTGCTCATTTCCCCCCATTAGTGAGTAAAGCCTTTATAATTCAGCTAATTACATGAGCATATGATTTTTGTTATTTTTCTTTTGAAGTATTTGATGTTATCTATGTACTAGACGGTATCACACACTTTCATTGTACAGGGGGACATAAAATGTTTCTTTTTTTCCCCTGTAAATAAATTTTAATTGACAAATTTTATTTAATTACAGTTTATTTCACTTAATTACTCCTTTCATGAAATTGGATCTAATTACAACAAATTACTCCATTACATACTTTTTGCTTTCATATTTATTTATCTTTTATTATACATCAATTATGTAATAAAGAAAGAATTTAAATTGAATAGGTTATTGTGGTAAATTATTGCATACTTTATTTTTTATTGAGTGCTCACTTGGCTTGGGTGCTCTTGGCGAAATGAAAAAATCCTAAGTATGGTTCTGCATCACCAGAGCTCAGGTGCCTTCCTCTTGGGAGAAAACTGGGTGTCAAAATTACTGGGGGTACTTGGTATCGCCTATAGGGTGCTGCATTAAAAAGTGATACCAGCTCTTGGGGAATGTACTAGGTCTGCAAAGGTTAAATACCAATGCACAACCCCATTAGAGAAGAAGAAGATTTTTATTTTTATCTGCACATCTTTTAAACTCAGAGTAAATATTTCTTTTTCAGAAGTCCATTTGAGTATTTTAGATGGCATTCCTATTGCCTTTAAAGATAACTGGAGTACAAAGAATGTACGTACAACATGTGCTTCTAAAATGCTTAGTAATTACATTGCTCCATATGATGCAACTGTTGTAGAGAAATTATGCAATAAAGGTGCAGTAATGATGGGAAAAACTAATCTTGATGAATTTGCCATGGGGTATGTTGCTCTATATATTATCAGGTTATCAATTTATTTCTTAAAATTATTACTTAACTTTTATTATGTAATATATTTCACAGAAATGTAAATCTTAAGTTTTCCTGCAGGAGTTTAAATCTCTTTATTTATTAAAACTATAATATATCATCGTTTTATTTTTAAAATGTAAAAGAATTTGAACTGAAAAGGTGTATACTTGTAGCCATTTATTTCTTATATTTAAGGATGGAATTAAATTTAACTGACATTTTGATATTTTTATCCTTTTTAATGGTAAAAATACACACATTTTAGTGTTTATTTTAATTTTAATTTTTTGAAAATTTTATTTCTCATTAATCTAATTGTATAATTGTGCATGTGGTACTTTAAAGTACAAAAAAGAAGAAAAAAAATTATTTTGAGTAAAAAAGGCATAGTATATGTATTATAAAAAAATTCTTACAAACTAATAAGGAATATTTAAATAATTTATTATTTTACATTTTTACTACCTTTTTTTGCAGATTAATTAAAAGTTTAATTTTATATAATAATTTTATTAGGTGAAATTCTTGTTCATTTGCAACAATTAGTGTAATATTTTGCCTTATAAAGAATTATTTATGTATGTGTCATGTTAATCAATTTGATTTTTCAGCTCAGCTACTGTAGATTCTTATTTTGGACCTACTCGAAACCCTTGGCGTTCAGGATTAAAATATAAGCTTAAGAAACGATCGAGGCTTTTATATAATAGTGATAATACCACCTTTAATAATGACAATGTTCAAACGAATCAAGAAACATTGGATGAAAACGATTTCTTTGTGGCAGGTGGTAGTTCTGGAGGTAGTGCAGTGGCTGTTGCTTCAGGTTCTTGTTTTGGGTTAGTTTTGTATTATTCCCAGTTTTGTTTATTTAAAAAAAAATTTAAGGAGTTTATGCGTTATCTATATGATTTTTTTCTTTTTAAAAATTATTCTTTTGGTAAGGGTTATGGTGAGTTTATATTACTTAAGAATTATTTACAAATAATTACAATATAAAATTCATCCCATAAAAGGAATGTCTAATGTATAAAAGGAATAAAATAATGTATAAAGGATTTGTTCCCTAAAAGGAATGTCTGTAAATGCATTAATGTTTGTGACAACTATTTAATTAGATTATATTATAAATTCTCAATTTAATTCTTAGAATGGTTTCATAAATTTATTGTATTTTTTTTCACTTCAAGATTTATTTTTTTATTATATTATTTTGAGTTCAATGTGTGCAATAGATATTATATTACAATTTATTTTTAAATTATGATACTGCATTATAATATTAATAGATTATCAAAAATGAAGCATGGATTTTAAAATATAAATAATCTTTGAAATGTTTATGCATTATGTATGTGAGGAAATATGAAATGTTTTTTGGTCGTAGTGTAAATTGTGAAATGATTTAAATATATTATTAAATCTTAAAATAAAATATAAAAAATACCAAATATTAATTTTATGTAAATAAAAATGATTTAAATTTATTTATTTATTTTTTTTTTTGAGAATTTTTTTTGAAATAATTACTTTTGATTTTAAAGTATTAACTTTTTCAGTTGCTTTTATAGACATTTATTGTATTTTTATTCACAATAAAAATTTGATTTTAATTGTAAGATTTCATGATGTAAAATGAACAAAAATCTTAAAATATGTAACATTCTTCTTGTCATTGATTGGCAAACTTTTGTATTATTCTTTGTTATAAGTTAATGATTGCTTTAAAAATTTAATCAAAATTTTCTAGATAATATAGATAAAGAAAATGTTGGAAGTTCAATTTAACAAATTTTTAACTGATAGACTGCTACCATTTAAGAACACATTTCCACAGATATTTTACCATGAACATTGCAGTTCAGTGAATATTATTTTATCTGTCATCAATAAAAAAAAAATTAATAATCTGTTAAATGTGTATCCGATACTACCTAATATTTTGAAAGTTTCCTATGTATTAAGGGAAAAAGTCATTTCACATATACTAGTTTCAGTGTTGTAAATAAATAATAATACACTTCTGGTTGTATTGTTGCTATCAAAATTCTTCTATTTAATTTTTTTGAAGGAAATCAATTTTTTTTTGAAGAAAAACTATCAATTAATTTTTAAGTTTCTTTAGAATTTCTTTCTTTCTTGTTTATGCTTCTTATATAATATCTTGTGCTTCAAAACTAATATAAATTATTAATAAACTTATGCCATGTTGTTACTTTATTATAATACTGTATTTTTTGTTTTAAAAATTCATATTTTCTTAATACCACTCGAATTATTTATACAACAAGTTGTATGCTGAAGTTCCTTTATCATTTTTGTAGTGCTATTGGTTCTGACACTGGAGGATCAACCAGAAATCCTGCTGCATTTTGTGGTATTGTTGGACTGAAACCTACATATGGATTAGTATCGAGAAATGGTTTAATTCCATTGTGCAATTCATTGGATGTGCCTGGAATATTAACTCGAACTATAGATGATGCAGCTGTTTTGCTTAGTGAGAAAATTCATAAATTTTAAATTCTAAATTAAAATCCTGTATTTTTTTTTTATTTTTTTTTTTTTTTGAAAAAATTAAAGTATTGAATTTTTTAAAGATATTTTGGCTGGCCATGATTTCAAAGATTCAACTACAGTCACTCAACCATTTTCTCCTTTTACAATATCTGATGATATTGAAGTTCATAACCTTCGGATAGGAATCCCAGAGGTATGCATGTGAAATATTTATTTTAATCAATCAAAAGTTATTTTTATAATTTGTATTTTATAATTATTTTGTGATTAATTCAATTCTTTATTGACATCCGTTTTTTTTTCCAATTATTTTCCATTAAAAATCTAAATTTTGTTACATGAAGCATCAATTCCAATGAGAGCTTTGCTTTCTCTTTTGTATATACATTTTCTTTTATTTTCTATTTTCAACATACTTTATTTGAAACTTCTTACTTTTTGGCTCATGTGATATTTAGTTTGAAAAGAATGATTTTTTTAAAAAAAATTTGTAAATTTTTTTAATACATTTTTTATACTAATATTCCCAATCGTATAAAAATTGATTCTGTGGTTCATTCCGTTTATAATTTGCAGTATGAGTAAGATCAATATCACATTACAAAATAAGCTCTAAATAATTAATATTATGTTGCTTTAAGAAAACGAGGCTGACTTCTTATACTCTTTCTGTATTGACTTTTACATTAGTATTTTAATGTATATTTCAAGATACTAATCTATTTATCTTTTAAAGAGATAACTTAATTAAAACAAAATTTTATTGTAATATTCTTTATTTGAAATAAATATTGAATAAAATTTAGTTTTCAGGAAAAATTTATAATTGCCTTGTAATTCATTGTTCATTATGTATCTAAATTAAAATTTAAGCTAAATAATGATGGTCATGAAGTATTAATTTTATAAGTTTAAAAAATGGGTAGTTAAAACTAATATATATATTTATAAGTATTCACTATGTTCTTTAAAAATGTTACTCCAAATAAAAAAATATAACAAAAAATGAGATAATTCCAGATTTTTTAAATTAATGATTTGTAAAGACTTTTTGATTACATCTTTTATGTTAATCATTTTATTTACATGGCTTTTTTGTTAATTTAATAAAGTTGTAGTTGTAAAAGAAGTTTGTAAAAACTGCATTTGTTTTTTTCCAAAATGTTTATATGTGCACTCATTCTTTGCATCTAATAAAATCTACTTCTGAGTCAAAATCATATTCATTTAATATGTAAAATCAAGAAAGATTTAGTTTAAATAATTAATATGATATAGAACTAAACATGTTTCAAAAGAATAAAGGAAATAAATTTTAAGCATTGCATAATATGAAGAAATTTTAACTATTATATATAATACTTTCATTTTGATAAATTTTAATTTAAGATAGCATCCAAGTGTATAAATATTGTATTCTAATCTAGAGATTAAGATGTTTATAATATTTTTCACTGTATTATCTCTCTCTATATAAAAAAGTTTTTCATAATGATGTAATAAATTTATTTATTTATCTCATACACAAGAGCAATAATAAAAGGCAGTATGTCATGTTTAGTATTTTGGTATCAAATTAAATACTAGATGTATGCTTAAAAACTATGAGCTATGGCCATAATTTGTGCAATGAAATTGAGAAAAAATATCAGACGAAAGCAGAAGCAATTGAGTTTTCTAATTGTTGCTGAAGATTGAGGTACAAGTTAAAATGCAGAAATGAAACTTGAAATTTATTATTTTTTTCCCTGCTTACAATATATTGAAAAAATAGAGCTACATAATGCATGATAAGTACAGTTTTACAATTAAAGCAATAGTATGAATAGTTGTATAATTTATACAATGGGGGTTGGTCACTGCTAGACGAACAGGGGTACTCTCCTCCAGTATATATCAAAAAATTTTTTAATTCCATGCATATATTTATTATTTAATAAATATATGGGGGGGCTCTTTTTTTTCCCTGTCTTTCTCTTTAAAGGTTGAAACTGTTGAAGTTCCAGATTTTAGACAAGGGCCAGCGGGCGACAGGCAGATACCCAGTGGTCCAGAGCTGTTTCAGGGCCGTTCAAGAAACTCGAACGATTGAATCGACAGATGATTTGGCAAGACATGCATAAAAGACAGACACAACATTATTTTTTTATGATGATGACGATAAATCGTAACTTATATGTATAATTACATTTCATATGGGGTCCGAGGGCCAGCATATTTTTTCCTGCCTAAGCTGATTTCTTTGGCCAATCTGCCACTGATTTTAGACTTATGACTATGAAAATATTTCAATTTCTTTTCTTTTTCTTATTTATCTTGTTAAAGTTAAATAATTTTTTAATGTTTGTGGGATTTAATCATTTTTTAGACAGTGAAAAAATTTTTTAATTTTATACTGGTAAACAAAAATATTTATAAAATGTTTTATGAGCTAAGTTATTTATCATTCCTCTTACAAGTATTGTAAGTTTAGAAATGAATTTAAATTCAATGTGTTTGTTTTATAATCACATTCTAAATTAAATCGCCCTATAAAGTTATTCTAATTAAAAGTTTTTAAGAAATATTTATTTCCATATACTTTTTTATTATAAAACAAATTATTGTATTTGCATTTGCTCAAATTTTTAATTTATTCTTAATTTAAGGATTCTTGAACTAATAGATGTATTTTACCTAAATATTTTTTTAATAATTATGATATACCGAGAAGAATATATCACACACACTTCTAAAAATGTTATCCATGCACTTTTAGTGTTTTATTTATGTTTACTTTATTATATTTCTTTTTCTATCTGATTTATGATATCACTAAAATTATAAAAATATTGCAGGAATATGGATGTCCTGGTATGTCATCTGAAGTAATCAATCTATGGAAAAGAGTTGCTGATACGTTTGAAAACGCAGGAGCTAAAGTGACAACAGTATCTTTGCCTCATACTAAGTTTTCAATAATGTGTTATTCTATTCTGTGTTGCTGTGATGTTGCTTCTAACTTTGCTCGATATGATGGAATAAGATATGGTAAATAGTGCATTTTAGATTATTTCAATTAAATGCAATATTCTAATTTTTTTTTAAATATTTATCTTAAGGTTTTGGTTGATATAATTTAAAGATTAAGAAAATAAAAATATTTCTGATAGTTTGAATGATTTTAAAGATGATAAATCAGTTCCAGTGCTAATCATTGCAACTTTTGCTTAGCCATAGAAAATTGATTTTAATAAATTAAGAGGAATTAATCAAAATTTGAATTTTATATTTGTATTAGCTCATTGATAATAAATGTATTTCTGAAATATTATCTAAAAATCATGGATGGTTAAGGTCTTGGGCTCATGTAAAACACAAAAAATAAATAAATAACAATCTTTCACATTTTTTTTTTTTATATATCTAGTGCCTTATGTTTTACATTTGATTTCATTCTCAAAAATATATCAAATGAATTCATTTTGGGTAGTAACAACATAAAAATTATCTTAAATTCAGTTATCCACACTTTATACTGAAAAGTAGATATTTCTTACTTTTTATTGTATGTATATATGTATGTATGTTGGTAAGAGCTGAGTGGTTATGGTTGTAAACTCATGGACAACATTGTCGAGTCATAGGCTTGAGTCCTGGTGTCATTGATGACAGTTTATGATAATGTCAAAGGTGAAGTTCAGCTATTAACGTATGATTTAATTAGAGAGAGCTCAAAATTTGCTTCAAGTATGAAGTAACATTTTCTTACTTATCATCCTTACATAGAACCTGCACTATAATTTCAATGTAATTAAGTGTTGTGTTGCAGGATATCAAGAATTATGTAAGCAACTTGAGAAACATAAAAACAACCATTAATAACAGAGTTTGTAACAAAAAAAAAAAAAAAACTGAGGTCATTAATAGTGAATGAAATTCTTCATTTGAATCAAATCCTACAGTTGTGCTAGACATTTCTGACACATCTACAGATGATAGCATTTTTTATTCAATTTGTAATAAGACTGCGTGCTTGTTATTGAGTAGCGATGAGTTAGAGTAGCTGTTAGTTAGTAGTTTTATTTCTAATTTCAGTTAGCATTTTTTATATGTTTTAGGTACTTACAGACTGAATTTTAACTATACACTAATTAAAATTTTTAAAGATGTGGAGTGTATTCCCAAATTTGCCATAAGTTGCATATATTTTTTTACCTTTTTTTTTTTTTTTTTTGCAAGGTTTTCTAAGGAACGTATCTACCACATAAAAAAAAAGAATTTAATGTAGCTATCAAAACAGAGTGATGTAGAATGATCTGAAATGAGCTTTACTCACATAATCAAGTTTTTAAATTATTGCAAGTATTTCTATTTTGTGTAAAAGAAAAGGAAGTTTAAATGAAATAATTTTGCATGATAGTAAAGTATAAAGAAATATCTTGGAATTTTTAGTGAAATTCAAAAGAGAGTAATATAAATATTGAGAAAATTAATAAAATGTAAATATTTTGAGAGAATTTCCAAATCTTAGTTTCTGTTATTGCTTTATTTCAAGAGTTATAAATGTATTAAAACAAAACGGAAATTGAATGTGGCTGTTGAATATTAGCATTTATTTTATTTTTTTGTTCTGTTAGTTATAAATTGAAAGGCATCAATTTAAAAAATATAAAATTTTAATTCCATACTAATTTTCTTGTTAACTAATTAAGAGTCTGCTTCAAATTTTAAGAGTTACATAGATGTAAATTAAATTTATTAAAATTTCATTTAAATATGAATTTTTGTTTTACTTAAGGTCATAGATCTGCTGCTGAAACTACGACAGAGCATCATTATGCTGTTACAAGGAGAGAAGGATTTGGAGATGTTGTTCGAGAAAGAATCCTTGCTGGAAATTATTTTTTGCTCAAAAAGTAACTTAATTTAGTTAATAAAAATGAAAAAGTAATAAGCTAAATAACATATAGTTTCTTTTTTAAAAAATTATTTTTACATGGATGATGTAATATGTTTAAAGAGAACTCGATAATTAAAAAAAAATTACATAAGTTTATTTAGATATGTTCATAACTTATTAGAAATAATAGATCTTTGCATTTTCATTCACAGTTACATGATATAGATGATATATATATCTTTTAATTTTCTACTTATCTTTTTTTAATATACCTTACTAAGATTTATGAAATTGTTCAAATTACATATAAAAAATCATTTGATGAGAAATATTTATGTGTATTATGCTTTAAAATTCTTTCACAGTTATTTTTTAATCAGTATTGCTTAACCATTTATTGAATTCTAATTTTTAGATTTTAACAATGTTCAGAGATGTCATATGAGCTAGTGTATGTAATGTGGCAGATATTTGAATTATTCCAAACAAAAATCATTTTAAGTCTTTTAATTTTAAACTCAAAAGCTTTTCACCACAATTATGTTGTTCTGCCACAAAGTTATCTTGGCTGTTCTAAAGCAATGTGTAATAATAAAGAGAGCATATTTGTACTAAATTTTCAGTAATTTGATTAACATTACATATACTCTTTATTTTATGACAGAAAATTATTTCATTTATTTTTTTAACTTTTATGTGAATTATATTTAAGGCTGTTAATATTGTTAAATCATCAAACTGATATTCATACCAAAATTTTATGAGATTTATGCAGTTTTTTATATTTAATTAATATCGAGTTCTATTATTTTCTTTCACAAATAATATATCATTTAATGTATAAAAAGGTTGCTTAATTTCAAACCTTTTTCTGAAAGAAATTAGTTAAGAATGTTTTGTTGTTGTTGTTGCCTTATCCTTCCCAAAGGGAAGGAATGAAAGTTGCCAGAGCCTGAGACAGGTTTGACTTCTATACGATAGATGGCAACACCACCTATCTCCACCTTCACAATTTAGGCATAGAACTGGAGGGGAGAGAAATATTCTCCAGCCCCCTGAATCCATGGTTTCTACTGCAACCGCCCACAAGACTTTTGGACCCACTGATTTAACAAGCACATACATGTACATGTACGAGTACGCACTCGAAGGGTATTTGGTGGCATCGAACCCAGGCCTTCCAGTCTGGAGTCCGATGCTCTAACTACTAGGCTGCCCACGGTTTTAATGTAGCTAAGTAATTATACTTTACTTACCATGAGATATAATTAGTAGTAGATTTAGTGTCTGATTTAAAAGCATTTGTATTTTATTTATTCATTTCATTTTTGTGCCTAGTTTCTAAGAAATCTAAGAATGCTATAATTTTACTGTTGTTAAAATTTTTATGTCAGTTAATTTTTGCTTTCTAGAAATTATGAGAAATATTTTCTTCAAGCTGCTAAAGTACGTAGACTTATATATAATGACTTTGAAGCTGTGTTTAAGGATGGAATTGACTTACTGTTAACTCCTGTAACATTGAGTGAACCAGTTCCATATTCAAAATGGATTTTAACAGATAACAGAGAACATAATGCTGTGGAGGACTTCTGTACTCAGCCTGTTAATATGGCAGGTACAAATTATTTTGATGCATTTTGTTTAGAAAATCACTTGATAATTATAATCATTATTATTATAAAATAAGGAAAATATTGTTCTATAGATTTTGTTAAAGAAGCATTATAAAGGAAAATACTTACAAAGTATTACCGTTTTTTTTAAGGTAATTTAAATAAGGGCTGAAACAGGTCATTGTTCCTCTAAAATAAGCTTTAACTTTCATTTTTTAAAAAAATTATTATTTTTGCATTCAGGTCTCCAATCCCCAATCTTATGTCGTTTTGTGAACACTTGTGATATATTTCTTTGAGTATATCTTAAAAAAAACTTTTTCTGGTTCCTTCATATCCTCTGTTGGTGCATGTACACAGATAATACTCAGGTTATGAGATCCGGCTTTAACTTTAATTTTACAAATTCTTTCATTCACTGGTTCAATATCAATCTCTTGTTCTTTTATTTATCACAAATTTGTTCCAAAATGGTGCTGATTATCTTGGCAAATGTAATACACACTGTCATTTATCCTGCCCATTTATCTCTTCTTACCCTGTAACCCCTCATCTCCCGTACAACCAAAACATCTATTGTTTACCTGTCCACTTCCTCCATTAAACTTTTAGTGTTCCACTTCTAAATAGAGTTCCGATATTCCATGTTCCTATATTCAGTACCCTTTTCTGTCAAAGTCTTTTATGACACACATGGAATACTCTGGGATTATTCATTCTCATTTGGTCACCACACAGGTGTTTATAATTTAGCAACACTTAATTTTATTACAATTTAGACTAATTATTTCAAAATTGCATGATGCAGGATGATTATAAGTAAGAAATTCAATTCATGAAATTGATACGTATTGAAGATTTTTAGTGCATTCTCCTAGTTCAGAAAATACACTTAATTTTTATTTTTTACTAGTTAATAAAAATTAAGATGTATGGATTTTGTATTTTGCTTGGAAATGATTAAGTTTTCATCACTTTAATTTAACTAGCTTATATTAAGGAAAATATATTTTGTTTATAGATTACAAATATCAGTATATCTGCCTGCATGTACTTACTATACTGAAGTTTTCAACTTTGGCTAACTTCATTTATATTTGCTACCCTTGTACTTTTGAAATCTTTGATTATATATCTTTTATTAAAAGATAACAATTTCAATCTCTTATCCTATAGCTTAAAAAAAAGGGCTTAAGCAAACATATTGTTTGTTTTTTTATCCTAGAGCAGAGGTTCCCATACTTTTTTGTCTCATAGACCCCTTGCCATGTTATTCGGTTTGGAGTAGACCCCTGCTTAAATAATATTGAATTTTTGCAAATTTATGAACTTAAATGTCTTTTTGACAGCTGGTACTACTACTCCAACTTTAAAAGAATTAAGTTTCTAACTGTAATGAAGTGTAGTGTTTAAAATTTAAAAAGCACATGTTAATTAATAAATACAACCGCTAAATAAACTAACTAAACAACAAACAAATGATTTTAAAGAGAGGAAGGAATCTCTAGCACTACAATATCAAATTTTCAACATTTAGTATTAATATTGTCTAGTTTAATCTTAAATTTCCTCAGTTAGTGTCCAATTTTTTTTTTTTTTTGGAGATTGGCAACTGCACTGAAGCTTCTTCACGCTAGGAAAAGCAATGAAAAACTTCCTCACGATATTCCAAAAGTCGAGACAAATAACAGGTTTGACTTTTTAAAGTCAAAATTGCTGGCATCCGTTTCTAAACTTTAAGATCTTCATTAGTGTTTATTACGATAAGTTCCTATTGTAATGTGACATTTTTTTTTCAATATGACTATACAAATTCATTGCCTACTATATTGCCATAGTCAAATCATTCTCAAACCTAACTTCAAAATCTGAATAAAAGGCATTTAAATGTTGAACGTAGGTTTACATGTTCTGACAGAATATGTCTGTGACAAATTTAGAAAATTCGGGACCTTCAGTTTTTTTTTCTTTTTTAACTTAACTCAGGAAAGAGAAGCTGAAATGTTTCTTGCTTTAATAAAATTTATGCTGTCACCTTGTAAATGCAAATTAATTTCATTATATTTAGTAAATAAATCTGTTAAATAGGTAAAATTTGGTTTCCACATGATTATAATTTTTTTTAAAAAATTAATCACGGTTTAGTTCAATGAGAGCCACTATCATAGACCCCACTTACACCTCGAAGACCCCCATAAAAATTTTTGGCTGCCGTAGACCCCTTGGAGGTCGTCGTAGACCCCTGGGGTCTATATAGACCACTTTGGGAATCACTGTCCTAGAGAAAAGTGCATGAAAAATATTTCTACAAGCCCTATTGTAATTAGAAATATTAATATTATAAACTAAATTCAGTGGTGCTATAGCCCATGAGGGCCAAGGCATACTGCACCTATCTCAATTTTCATGACCTTGTACATTGAGGTGCATGAGCAGATGTTCCCGTCAGGTGGTCAGTCTGATGCGAGGGAAAAAGTAAAAGGGCTTAGTTTTGTCTAAAAATGTATGGATAATGGTTTAAAAAAATTGTGGTTGTTAATTTAATACAAATAAACTTGATGTTTCTTATAATTATCAAAATTTTTTAATTAGGTTTGCCAGCTGTTAGTGTCCCTTGCTCTCTATCAAAATCTGGACTACCTCTTAGTTTACAACTCATCGGTAAACCTTTTCACGAAAAGCAGATGCTTACTGCAGCAAAATGGATGGAACAGCAGATGGATTTTCCTATCTTAGATCTTGAATGCTAATATCTCAGTATATTGCATATTAAAATTTTTGTAAATAAAATGATAAAATAATGATTTTTGTGAAACTTTTTTTGTTAACTTTGTCACATGAATATTTGTTATTATGTCCTTTTTCCCAAGTCATTCAGTGAACAATTGTCATCAGTAGCGCACTCAAGAATTTTTCAAGAGGGGGGGGGGGGCATCCAGGGTCGAAAGTCCACCACTATCGTATCATGCTCCAATACAACGCCCAACATATTCTTTTGATTTTGTCAACTTTCGGGAACACAAAACAGTAAAAAAATTAATTATTGAATGAATAATTAGCATTAAGTAATAAAATTAATTATTAATAACAAATATTTAATTAAATTTTACATACTATATACATAGGAATATAATCAATCGAGAAAAAAAATCAAGGGTATCCGGACTCGTAGACCCCCCACCCTTGTGTTCGCCACTGATTGCCATCCATTACAAGAAAACCGAGATAGAATTATGTGCCTCTCTATCCAATTATTTGTACAAAAAAAGTAAATTTCTCGATATTACCGAAATTCTCATTTTTATGAATAGCACACTATCATACGCGCTCCAAAATTTCAAAAAATTACCATGATATACCAAAAAATTTTGATGGTTGTAATTTTAATAATTTACCAGAATTATTTGTGAAAAATGTTCCATTGTCATTTTGCGTAGCGGATTCATGAGACTAGGGATTGCAAAATCGGACTAAAAGCTCAATACCGGTATTCGGTATTTCTTAGATCTTAATACCGGGATACCGGTTTTAATATCGGTAGTAGAAATCTTAGGAAAAGATAGAAAACACAGATGTTTCTTTGTTTTATTTACCAGTTTTATGAGAGAGTGTAAATATCATAAAAATAAATTTGTAATTTTTGAGTTATAGCAGTATATAAAGAATCACAAAAGAGTAAAGGAACATCTTATTTATTTAAATCAGAAAAAAAAGTGTAAATATCATTATTCAGTCTGTGGTACTATTACAAATTTTTCAAATGTGATCTTAAAAAACATAATGCATTAATTGTACTGTCATTAAGCCTGGAACGTAATTATGTGCACAAATTACCAGCTGTCGAAAACGCTCTTTAGGCAACTACGCTAGTTGGTAGTAATGTTAGTAATACGCAATAAACTTTTCCAAGTATTTACCTCTAAATCTCTCATCTTCAAATAAATCGATTTCTCGTCGGATGGTTTTGGATATAGCTAATTTCTGTATTGTATTTTGGTTTGTCGAAATTTTTTTACTTATCGCTAGTTCTAATTTTTGTTCAAGAGACAATTCCTTTTCACTATCGACATTAGTGTCATAATCATCTTCGATAACTGCACCGAACCATTCTGAATGTTAATAAGGTCTATGGGTAAAAAATTTTAAGAAAATTTACTAAAACTTGATCAAATATGAATTGGTTAGTCTCTTTTCTTCTTTTTTATTTTTAAAATCATGATGATAAGTAAATACAAGTATGATATGCAAATACAAAATGTAAATAAAAAACTCCCCAATTTAAAAAAATATCGAAATATTATATGCACTTTCTTCACAACTACAACCTTGTTTTCACAGATACGAATATCAGACTACGAATCCTGCACGTGTGCAGTATCGCTCTGAGCTATAATGTAATAGATTTGACCCGCCTCATTGGATAATTCACATATTTTATCACTTCTCTTGATTGTCTGATGCAATTTTATATCCACGGTCTAATTAATTTCACCCGTTGGGGAGACTATTTAGGGAGACATAAAAACAAAATGTATACTATTTTGCTAGGTTGGCGATCCCTGAGCATGCAGTAGAGACAATTTTAAAAATTTCTAGTAAATACCGAAAAACCGGTATTTAAACTTGTGAATACCGGTATTACAAAATTGTATAAATGTCTCAAAATACCAGTATTCAGTATACCGGTATTGCAATCCCCACATCTGACCTTTTATTTATTTAATTATGTAAGATGAGCAGGGCCTCATCTTAGGCAGGCTACTCGTTTCGTACTCGACTCAGTCTTAAAAAGATCATGATCCGGATAATTTTAATGGCCAAATATTATTCTCGTACATATTGTAAAAAAAACAGGGAATTTTAAACTGCACGTCACTTGGCAAAAGTGGCAAGATTGTATTATTACGTGTCCCTGTCTAGACCTAATACCATATACTACAATCATTCAACTCCTTAGTCGAAATGTGGTCATCGGTCGAGCCGGTTTGTGAGATTGTACACATTTCAAACTACCGTTTTTACGAGTATTTGACAATGCATGTTCTTTTAAAGATCACGACTAGGAATATTAAATCATTTTTCTTTATATGTTCTACCTACTAGATTGTGAATATTCTATTGTTTACTGTACCAGGTCCAACAAAACAATTTATTCACGTTAATACATTGTTTTTGCACAACTAAATCGTTTTGTAATGGAAAATGCACCTTTCTTTTCATTTGTAGATAAAAACACCTATTATGAAGGAGAGGGAGCAACTTGCTGACATATCAAAAGATTCGACGGTAAAATCTATATTTAAATAACAGCTCCTAAAATTTAGGTTGCAAATTTATGCAAAATACAAAGGATTTTTCACACATTTATTAACGAATAAAGCGTTCATAAAAAATTATCAGAGCTCCAAGACTCGGAAAAGTAAGAAAGCCGTTTTAGACCTCTCTCATGGTCAAGATTCAACGCTATTTTAACCCCCCCCCCCTCGCCAAAAAAAGGAGTAGTATTTCGTTTCCCCGTCTTACGACTGTGACCCTCTTCCCCCTTCAGAGAAAGCTGATGATTCTTTTAAAGGAGGTTGAAATCTTTAGTCAAATATTTGTGTCAAATACATCGCCTATACCAGGGATGGCGAACCTTTTTAAGACGTGGGTCAAATTTTGTTCATATTTTTTTAGTACTAGCTCGTGGGTCACTAATGCTCTTTGCATCAGAGCTAAGTTTAAAACTTTTTAACTGAGTATTTTTAAAACTTTTTTTTTCAATGGGGCTGCGCATATTGGTATTTTAAACCTTTGCAGACCTAGTACATTCCCCAGAAGTTGGTACCACTTTTTAGCGTTGCACCATATAGGCGATACCAATTACAGCAAGCAATTTTGACGCCCAGTTTCCTCCACAGAGGGAGGCACCTGAGTTCTTGGCGATGCAAACTTCGTACTAGGATTTAATTTTGCCGAGAGTATCTAAGCCAAACAGACACTCTAAGGATCTTTCACAAGCCATATAATCATACGACAATGACCGCTGTCGATTTTCTGCATCAAGAAAATCCACAGACTTAGGCCGGGGTCGAACCCGCAACCTTGGGTGTCGAAGGCCAGAGACAAACCAACCACGCCACCCAGCCGGCTATTTTTAAAACTAAACATCTTTAAATTCAATTGGCTTAACGAGTAAAAATAAGCGAGGTTTGACGATTTAAAATTACTTTGTAGGGCTAAATGTTCTGAAGTGCATGGTGCAAATGACAATGAGTGTTTGAATGAACGAGGAGTAACGAATATTACATACTACAAACACTCATGGACAAAAAAAAATAGCGCACTAAGAAAAAGTCGTCAAAATGAAATACATACGTAATGACTAGTTTGATATAAGTAAATGATTAAAAAATCAAAGGAAAAGGATCATTTTTTTCAGTGAAAAGGGCAGAAGAACGGAGTATTTAATACCCTGAACCCCCTCTAGCGCGAATGCATGATGCGATACGATCGGGCATTGAGGCATAAAAGCTCTGTATGATGTCTTGAGACATTTCGTTCCATGTTTGCTGCAACCTTGCATCTAGTTCGTTCAAACTCGTGGGATGCCCAACTCGCCGTTCCAAATGATCCCAGATATGCTCGATTGGAGACAAGTCTGGGGATTGGGCAGGCCAAGGTAGGGTAGTAACAGTGCGGAGACAGTCTTGTGACACCTTTTCGAGTGAGGCCGAGCATTGTCTTTTTGAAAAAGGCTCCTGGGAGCCGTTGCATGAGTGGCAACACATGCAGTTGCAGGATGTGATGGACATAAAGCCGGGATGTCATGGTGCCACGGATCAATACTAGGGGTGACCGTGTATTGTAGGCAATGGCAGCCCATACAATCACACCAGCTGTGGGAGCGGTGTGTCACTGTAAAGCAAAGGCAGGATTGAGGGGTTCACCACGGGGTCTCCACACACGAACACGATTGTCATCACTGCTGAGATTGAATCTAGATTCTTCGGTAAAAACGACCTGGTTCCATTCCGTTGCAGTCCAGTTTCCTCGTGCGCGGCACCACTCCAAACGGAGTCGTCGATGGGTGGGCGTCAAGGGCAGCTCACGTAACGGGCGCCGCGATCCCAAATGACCTTCAGCCAGGCGCCTTCGTATGATTCGAGAAGACGCAGGACGCCTAGTGAAGGTGCTACCTGTGCGTGGATGGCGGCCGATGAAGCAGTTGGCCTGTACGCGTGCATTTCTTACCATGTGGCGGTCTCCTAGACGACTGGTCTGTCGAGGGCGTCCTGAGCCTGGTCTTCGTGTAAATGACATCTCTGGGATCCCCTGGTCCCAACACCTCCTCCAACACAATCAGAGTGGCCCAATTGACGAGCTACTTGCCTAGCTGACCACCTAGCTTCCATCATGCCGATGATTCTCCCCCTCTCAAACTGTGACAGCTGCTTATATTGTCTTCGAAAACGGCGTAATGGCATGTCTACCTCAGCGCTTCCTTTGTAAACGATTTAGCACACTCAAACAAGCTTTGGTTACCTGTTTTATACTCAGCGGAGAACGAAATTAAACGCCCTATACCGGATATAAGTATAATGCGCAATCACGCTGCATTTCTAATCAATGACATATCTCCCCGGCATGTACCTTCATGCCAAGTCGCGTTACGCTCCCGCAATTATTTCTTGATGTTTTTTGTCCATGAGTGTATATTGTGAAGTTTTATTTAATAGTATATATTTATAGATATCGTTAATAATATTATTCGGGCTACAAGTGCCACCTTCCCTTGCATATTTTCTGACAAAGATAGTTATATATTATATATTATAGATATTATTAGCCTGCAATTTTTTTGATAAAGTGGAAAAGTCTAGCTCTGTTAAAGTTGTATGCAGTCATATTCCATATTCTATCAAATTATTTGGAAGAGTCAAAAATGAAACTGTTTTACTGGAATTAATAACTTTTTAAAAAAAATATTTAAGATTCTTTTATAATTGAAGGGGAAAAATTTACTGTTGCAATATTACTCCAGACATATCTTAACGACATTATTTTTAGCGAGATATATATTTGTTAAAAAAAGGAATTAATAATTGGCGTAAACTATTATTTAAAAGTGATTTAAAATTAAAAATTTAAAAAATGTATAATTATAAGACATTAAAGCTAAGACCTTTTTTTTTTTTTATCAAACGTGGTTACTGCCGTGAATCCCAACAATTTATTTACTGAAAGATAATATGAGCATATTTTTATTAATAAAATGAATAAAAAATAATTTAGTAATGCATTTGCAAACGATATCCGAAGACGAAGTAAAGCGATTTTAATGCTATAAAAACGTCAGCTTCTTAAGCGAAAAAGGTGGGCGGAAGCAGAGTAATGTTTTGTAGACATAATAATTACGTCAGCTTTTAAAATGAAGAAGGTGTATGTAGACAAAATGAAGTTATGTGACAGCATCCTGAGGAAGGGCAGTTTCCTAAGACAGGTTAAAGATGTGTGTTAGTACCCGTAATGAATGTTGGTGTCCAAAGACAGGGCAAAGGTATATGGATACAATATAAACGTGAGCTTCCCAAGCGAGAACAGTTTCCAAGACAGGGTAATGCTATGCGACAGCCTCCTAAATGAGGGTACTCTCCAAAGACAAGGTAATGCTATGAGTTAGCATCCTAAATGAGAACGGTCTTCAAAGACAGGGCAAAGCTATGAGTCAGCATCCTAAATGAGGACGGTCTTTAAAGACAGAGTAAGGCTATGAGACAGCATCCTAAATGAGGACGGTCTCCAAAGAAACGATAAGGCTCTGAGTCAACATCCTCAATGAGGACGGTCTCCAAAGACGGGGTAAAGGTAAATGGATACAATAAAAGCGTGAGCTTCCTAAGCGAAGACGGTTTCCTGAGAAAAAATAAAGCTATAAACGTCAGATTTTACCGTTTTCACTCAGAAAGGCTTTAATGATATAATTGATTCGCTATTATACAGTATTAGTGAGTTTGAACTTGTTTTTAGTTATTTTCGGACAGTTTTAAATGAAAAAAAAAGTTTTTGATGTATCTCAGTAGTGGCATACTTTATTATTTCATCAACATATTTTTATATAAAAGTAATTGAGCTATTGAAGGCTGTATATGCCGTTAACTTTATCTAATTAAAAATGAACAAAATATTTAGGTCCGCACAATCAGAAGTAATTTCAATTCTTCAAACTTTTAAGGTTCCATGGCATACTCGAAATAGTAATATAGTCTTCGCTTTTTTGCACAATTTCATTTTTTTAAGGTATTGAATTTTTTTTTTCGTACCTTAGTTAAGATTTTACTGATTTCATCCAATGGGAAATGTGATAAATCTGGTAAAGACTCAACAACTTTTTCTTAAAAAAGAAATAAATTGTGTGGTCGAATTTTGCGTGGTGAATTCCACCTCTGTCAGGCAGAATTCTTTTATTTAATAATATAGTTTTATTTTTAATAATGATTTCCTAATTTTTTTTCACTTCCCATAATGAAGCCGCTTTTTTAGTATTTAATTCTTCTTTCATCCTCAAATGATTTATTTATTTATTTTTAATTTTTTACTGCTTTCGCTTATTTTAATTTGTTTTTCTACAATCTTTTTGAAATTCTTCACATAAAATTTCCCTCTTCACTTTTCTGCGACGCTTTACTTGGAAAATAAAGGGAATTTCTTTTTATTCCACTTTTTAAATCATTTTAAATGGTTGTAATTCTACAGTTCTCAGTTGTTCATCAAGTTCCAGTAATATTTTTTTACTCTTCATATTTCGCGAGGTGGCCATCTTGAATAATATCTACTTTCCGTCTGTAGCCTGTTAGATTAAACTAGCGTAGATTTAGAAGAATTAAATATTGCACTTAAGAAAAACGAGTACACTTGAAATAAACGAAAGATCTAATAACTACTATATTTAGAGGACCAGAGCACAATAGTTGGTTCAAAATTATGGCAAAGAGTTTTACTTATGTAGACGCCACCCATGAATACGAATAAATACGAATCGATATGTTGTCTTGCAGTTCCGTTACGTTTCTTATTCCGCTAAGCTCGATAGTCTTTCGGGTACTTACGTATTAGACATATTTTTAGTAATACTTCACTGCGTTCTCTTTCGAAGAAATAAGTTCCCAAATTTAATCATTTTCACAACAGAATAAGAGAGAAGAATACAAAAATTAATCAATTATAGTAATATCTTCGATCAAGATAATTGTCCTTGAACATGTGCGAGAACAGTTCAAACTGTGAAGGATACTATAGCCACATTTTGCTTCAATTTCGATTATTGTTAGTTTATTGAATTATTTACGCATAGTAAATAATCATTGGATGTTCTTCTCTTATCTTAAGCGAACTTCTATTGGTTTTTACAAGCGAGTAAAAAATTTTTTCAACATGAAACGACTAAAAATTTTTCATTAAATAACAATGTTGATCAAAAATGTTTGTGAAAAATTATGGTGCTTAAGAAACGCACACATAATCCTTTTTATCAGAATGTAAAAATAACCTAAGAAGCAAGCGAAAATGATAGAAGTTAAACTATATAACACTAAAAGTCTTAAAAAAGCTACTAGCAAACGTAATAGTTTTTGTCTTTTTACCTTACACGTGTGCATTAATTCTTAAAAGGCTGCAAAATTTTTGAACCTGAAGAGAAATTTTTTGAAACACACTTGTGTTGTTTTTACACAAATCAAGATTCTCAAATTTCTGTGTTATCCGTATCAATTCCGGAACTAAATAAGAAATTCCGAAATCAAGTTGCCCAACATAACCACTGTTTTTTTTTTTTT